>JAQQAE010012068.1:0-13327 GCA_029823295.1 Pseudamia nigra | reverse complement strand
ACTGGTGTTTTGCTCCCCCCCCCTCCTCCCCCCGAAGGGAAGACTCCCTTCTGTCCACTTTGCATGTGTTTATTCACAGTCATATGAATCACACGGGATTTGTTTATGCAGATTTATCTATTCAGTATTTAAACTAATCACCAGTCTAGTGCGTTGATTTAAAAAAAAAAAAAAAAGACTACATGGAGGTGTTTGAAACGTTCTTATCTAAAGAATTAAAGCATAAATACCGGTTATGAGGCTTTTCAAGTTACTATTTTAGCTGTGAAAGTAGGATTTCTTTAGATTTGCAGGACTATTTTAATCAATTTTGAAAATAATTCAGCTGGTAAATATTCTCGCCTCTGCTTTCTCCTTTCCTTCGGGGACGCAGTCATAAACAACAAACTTGTAATATTAATTGAGGTTTTTGAGACGATTCTTCTTCTCTGAGTCTTTGTTTTGATTTGTTCTCATGCTGAAAATGGTGGGTGATTTTTGCTCCTAGTGGGAATAAAAATAATTAAGCAGAGGCATTGAGATGTCGACCACAGGGGGGAGGGAAATTCCCCACACCCCACTGGCAAATCAAATTAAACATGTCCTACTTGAAGGATACAAAGTGCAGATTGATGCAAATGTACTTTTTATAATTTGGAGCTGGAAGCTTCAGATCAGGTAACAGACGTGTGTTTACTTTGTGACAGGACTTAAACCATTACGTAGTGGGCTGGACTGACTGGAACCTGGCACTGGACCAGACCGGTGGACCAAACTGGGTTAAAAACTTTGTGGACAGCCCAGTGATAGTGGACGCAAAGCGCGACGTCTTCTACAAGCAACCCACCTTCTACAGCGTGGCACATTTCAGGTAGCGCTCACCAGTTATGGCATACTTTTAATTTACCAGCATTACAGGGATAACACGAGGCACTACTTTATGCAGTAAGTTCCTGTGGGCGGGGTCTCAGAGAGTGGGCGTGTCTGCGAGTCAGGAAACACGCCTGGAGTTCTCTGCTTTCGTCAGACCAGATGGCTCGGTCGTGCTCATCATACTCAACCGGTATTTGTTCCTGCTGGATTTATTCTGATGTGATAAAGGCGTTGATGTTTGCACATAATACACTGATTCTGTTAATAACCTGTTTTTAGGTCTTCATCACTGGTCCAGTTCGAAGTCTGGGATCCTGCGGTGGGCTACATCCCCTCCACTGCTCCAGCTCATTCCCTGCTGACACTTGCTTGGAACACACACTGATCAATAACGCACACTCATGAATTTTTTTTCATGTTCAAATATAGATTGTAACATCACAGAAAGGAAAAAGTGTGTGATCCTGTACCACTTTCAGAGCCAGCGGGAGTGAAATGCTCATCTCATGGTTTTTCATCAGACTGCGACCACTGCAAACAAGTACATTCTCAACATTACTGATTTTTGTTGATGACCACAAAAAATATTTTATGCACTGATTTTTGTGTAAGACCGGGATGTTCAAATGAAATGTATCATTTCACAAAACTGACTTGTTACTGTAAGTTAGACTTGATACGACGCTTGACCTGTTGACACGGTCACTTCTCAAGAAATTAAAGAAATGTACAGAATGTTTATGCTTTACTTGAATGCTATTTAATTTCTGAATTTCTAATAAATGCATCAATGCGTGTGAAGATGTTCAAGCTCGTATTAATGAGCAATAAAAGTTGATCTGTTTTTTTGGCAATTTATTAATACATGATAGACATTTTTTTCATTTATATAATATACAGTTTAATAACCAGGTAATTCACATTATTCTCCATTCTCAATTTTTTTTTCCTTTGCAAATCATTGGTGGACTAAAAGTATTTACATTAAAAAAAAAAGGTGATACAAATGTAAAACAAAAGACAGCGATAAACAGAAGAGAACTGACAGGGATGCCATCTGTATATAATATATACACCGAGAGGAATATGTTCAAATGTGACGCGTTACATAATGGGTTGAGCTCCATAGATTTTAAGTGCGGCCGCGTGACGTGTTTTAATGTGAAACAGTGTCCCTTCTGTTAACTGAATGTCAAAGCTTCAGCGTGGGGGGGTGACACGGCAGCTACACGACACGCTTCCTGTTAAAACCCTGTGTTATTTGAAAAGGTCACACGACGGCGGCTGCACGTAACGACGTGAACGCCGTTGTAATATCGTTCATCAAACTCGCCCACCGTTGAGTAGCAAGAGACTCTAGTCAGCATCTCACCAAACATTTTACATTTCACCTTTTGATAAGGAGTTTATTGCAGGGTTATCGTACAGCGGGGTGCAAATGTTTAGGTGCCCCTGGTCAAAATTTCTATTACTGTGAATAAAGAAGCCAGGAGAAAATGAAATGATCTCCGAAAGGCATGATGACACATTCCCATTACATGTAAAAAACAAAAATAAAATTTTTAAAAAATCAGGGTTTTCTTTTATCTTTTACATTTTCAAAATAACAGAAAAGGAAAAAAAAAGGCCACATCAAAAGTTTCAGCACCCTGCATAATTAATACCCCATAGACCCCCATTTGGCAGGCGGAGACCTTCATTAACCTGACGGGGTCATGGCTTGTTCACATTCACCATTAGGAAAGACCAAAGTGTTACGAATACCCAGAATCCTCTGATCTTGTTCCAACAATCAGCAGCCACGGGTTCCTCTAAGCAGTTTCCTAGAACCCCGAAACTTAAAATTATTGATGCTCACAAAGCAGGAGAAGACTATAAGAAGATAGCAAAGCCTTTTCAGGTACCAATTTCCTCTATTCGGCATTAATTAAAAAATAGGTGACAGGAATGGTGGAGGTCAAAGCAAGGTCTGGAAGTCCATGAAAAATATCAGAACAGCTCATAGGATTGATAGAAAAGCAACTCAGATCCCCCGTTTGACTACAATAGTCCTTCAAAAGATCTGGCAGACGCTGGAGTTGTGGTTCACTGTTCAGATACCTGAACAAATATGGTCTTCATGGAAGAGTCATCAGAAGAAAACCTCTCCTGAGTCCTCACCACAAAACTCAGTCTCTCAAGTTTGCAAATGAACATTTAGACAAGACTGATGCATTTTGGAGAAAAAAATTAATTTTTTTGACCATAAAGAGCAATGGTACGTGTGAAGAAGAAAGAGCACAGAGTTTGAAGAACATCTGTCCAACTGTTAGCATGGGGGTGGATCCATCAGGCTTTGGGGTTGAATTGCAGCCAGTGACACAGGGAACATTTCACTGGATGAATAGATTCAATTAAATTCCAACAAATACTGCAAACAAACCTAACACCATCTGTAAAAACGCTGAAATTAAACAGAGGATGGCTTGTACGAGTGGATAATGATCCTAAACACACCTCAAAATCTACGATGGACGATCTCAAGAGGCACAAGCTGAAGGTTCTGCCATGACCTCCACAGTCCCCTGACCTAAACATCACTGAAAATCTGTGGATAGACCTCAAAAGAGCAGTCTGTGCAAGACAGCCCAGAAATCTCACAGAACTGGAAGACGTTTGTAAGGAAGAACGGGCAAAAATCCCTCAAACTACAACTAAAACACTTTGCTTGCGTTTACAAGCTGTAATACTGGACAAAGGCAGGTCTACGAGGTATTAACGATGCAGGGTGCCCAAACTTTTGTTGTGGCTTTTTTCCCCTTTTCTGTTATTTTGAAAATGTAAACATTAAAAATAAAACCTAATCATTATTATTATTATTTTTTTTTTTTACATGTAATGGGAATGTGTCATCTGTAACTTCTCGCATTTTGGAAATTCATTTCATCTTCCCCTGGCTTCATCATTCACATTAATACACATTTTAACCAGGGGTGCCTAAACATTTGCACTCCACTGTACATCAGATGTTCATGTTCTACAAAATGCAGCGTCTGTAGAAGTGAACAGCAGATGTAATCCAGATCGGATTCCCAGGTGCCTTTCGGGGCTCAGTTGCAGGTTTTAGCGAATCTTTAGGTAAAGATATGATAGTGTCTGGCGTTTCCCCATCATAGTGTACGGTAGCAGTGCACTTTTCAGAACAGATGGAGAGGGAGTTTACTTTGGGGGGCGGGGGAGTGTGGGCTCGATCATCAATCTAGGCTGGTTTGTTAATAGGCAAAGAAGGAGATCAATAGACCTCAATGGACTGGGTGGGAATCTGTTCACAATGTTCAGGAGAAAGGCATCGAAACAGAAAAGTAAAAAAAAAAAAAACAATTCAAAATCAGACGAGATGATTATGACTGCAGCTGGGATGAAAGGAGCAAAGTGAGAAGTGTCGTCTTCTCGGTGTGTTGTTGGATGTACATGAGGAGAACCAGGGTGTGAGACGGGGGGTTTCAGAAGGACCATCTCTCCTGTGTGCGAGGGTCCATGCTGAGGGAGGGGGACTCTGATGGGGGCTGGCTGCTGCTGTCTTCTCCATTCAAACTCTTCCGACACACTGGACACGTGTCATGCTGGACGGCACAAGAACACAGTGTAAGAAACATACGATGTAGATGCACAGCTTTAGTCATTTGCTCTTTAATAACCAGTTAGCTTTTGTCATCACTGTTTTTTGTATACTCATATTGCAGGGCTTTCCTTAACATTTGTGGGAATGTTGAGCCCAGTTTGGACCAAAGACTCACAGTACGAGCTGCAACTTGCAACCATTTGCAACATTGAGGTCGGAAACATTCTGAAACCTGCCAGTTCAGACCAAGGCATCAAGAGGCGGCAGCGTATCGTACTTATGTTCTAATCGCTGCATGTATTGTGTAAAGTGCTTGATATTGAATGTGTGATAAGTTATTTACTACAGCTGCACCTGTGATTCAGATACGATGAAAGAATTGATTGCAATGCTGCACACTCAGCAATGGCCATAAAAGGTAAGAGAGACACACACACACACTATACATTGCAATGTTTCAAAACCTGCCTGAAACAATCTGACCAGTTGAAATACTGGTGATGAAATTAACCAATTTGATATGTACTGAATATGTCCAAAAATGAATATGATTATTTGCAAAAATGCAATTCTGCCTTGTGATGTTCTTTTACAGTTTTGTCATGCATATCTTTGGTCTGAATTAAGCTGAAGAAAACAGAAAACTCTGTATACAATATGTAATATGATTGAGTGTGTATGGAAGGTTGTTCATTATTGGAGAAAGAGCATTTCTTTCAGAATGGTTAGAATGGAATTCTTCTAAATACTGTAATAATATAGGGCCCGGTTTTTTTGTTTTGGTAAAATAAGTTATTACAGCACCTAAGTTCTACAAAAGTTTAGAGGCAACACTTCATTCCAGCAACGTTTCCTAACAGTCAGTCTCAAACTGTTACTCATTTAATTATCTCACATTACTTCGATGGTTAAAACAAGGCACCCATAGCAGGTGAGCAATGTTTCATTACATATAATACATATAAAACAAGTGCTGTGAATAACAACAATACTGTCATTAAGGGTCTTAACCACTGAAGTACATAGATATCCACCATATTGGTTGTGACTCACCATTTCCAGCCATGGCACTATACAGTCTGAATGAAAGAAGTGGTTACAGGGTAGCTGTCTGACTGGCTCTCCCACTGTGAAGTCCTCTTTGCACACTGGACATTCCATACAGCAGTCTACAGAACAACATAAGGCCAGGATTTCAATAGTTATCTAATATATACTGTAAGTCACTCGAGAGGGTCTTGGACTGAATTTGCTGCAGAGCTACATCTCTTGATGAGAAATTCATCAGATCATTAGGACCAAAGCTGTGTCATAAAATCTGCTGGCAGGGAATTCAAAAATAAGGACGCGAAGCTTGGCCTCACAGATGACTAAATATGTAGAATGACTTCATCAGAAAGATGCCTCAAGGACTGGGAAAAACTGTGCTGCAAAGTCATAACTAACCACGGTAGCGAAGCAGCAAAATAGGCAGAAGTTAAAACAACAGCCAAGATGAAAAACCACTGTGCAAAACGCTGTTTTCACTCTCACTGTCGTAGACGTGGTAGGTATGTCATGTTTTGGCAGTAGCTACCTAGACAAGAATGTATTTACATTACAACATGTTATTAGCTCATCTTCTCATGCTTCACTTATTTCTGATACAATCAAAGTTTGGCATTATCAGGGGAAGGAGGTCATACTTATTGTCATTTTTTATATCAAATGTGTGAGATTGTCGATTATGGAACCCTGCTGTCATGTGGCCCATCATGTGTGAAAATGGTCACACTGCTACACAAAAATCCACAATCTGTACTAAAATTCGCAGCCGACTAAGAAAATCGTGCAACAGTAGGAGAAAAAGAGAAACGACTGACCTGCTTGTTCCTGAGAAATATTGACAGTTGGAAGTGAAGAGATCTTTTCTTTCTCTGCTGGAGGTGGACCTGTGTTTTCCAACTGACCTAGTAACTACACACAGCGCAAACACAAACATTCATGAAGTGGAGAAATTGTAAACGTCAGGAGCAAAAAATTAAAAACATCCAGTCATTAAGATGTATTACCTGTGTTATCACTGCATCTAACCCCCCCTGCCCCCAGGCGTAGTCACCTGGGTTTGAGTGCAGCATTCCTGTCCTTTAAGAGACACACAGCACAAGTTAGAAGGTAATAGCGTTTAGCAGGTTAAATGCCATCATTAGCACCACATTGTTACATACTTAAGTATCAATATTATGTCTGGCTATACTGTGTCAATTTCTAATAGTTTTTACAGACGCAAAGAATTGATTTGTTGTGGTATTTAAACTCTTGACAACAACAGTATTATGATGTATGTCGAGTCACTTCCTGCTCTGACTGCATGAAAAAGTAAAACCTTTCACTCAGATTTGATGCAGCGTTCATTGTGCTGGTTTTGCATAAATCTGCTAATTTGTCCCTTGTTGTGAGGGTTGTGTCAGGAAGGGCATCCAACGTAAAAAGCCTATGCCAGATCAAACATGCGAATCATTGGTATTTCGCTGTGGCGACCCCTGAGGGGAGCAGCCGAAAGGGGAAGAAGAAGAAGTTCATTGTGCTGGTTTATTGAGTTTCGATTGTATGAACATACTGCCTTTGTTCCAGTACTGCAAACTGAACAATCCTGTCTTCTCTCATGACATGTTCCACATCGCCAGATTCATTCCAATATACAATCCTACTCACCATGAGAGGGGAGGTGAGCCAGGGACTCCGGAGTTGGCAAAAACACCTGCAAGAAACTGCTGTACAATCCTGCAAAACGTAAGGGAAAATAAAATTACTTAAATGGACAGGATGAGTGGGTGAACTGAGCCTGAACCAACTGGTCACTCACCCTTCTACAGCTGGTGAACGGTCTGGCCTACTGCTACCTCTGGACCGGTACCTCCTCTGGCTGTGTAGGCGAGGGCGGCGCCCAGGACCCCAGTGCACCCCGGTGTCTAATAGGTCCCCCACAGGTCCCCCAAGACCTGTTGGGACTGATCCCCCGATTGGTCCAGTTCCAAACCCTCCAAAGTCACTGAGACCTCCCAGACGCCCTCCAGGTAACCGGGGTTCCGAGTCCGGGTTGTCGCTGTCTATTGTAAATGGCCGCTCGAGCAACAACAGATGCCACAGCTAAATGAATGAGGAGACAGGACAGTGAAGGAGACAGAAGCAGGTATGAGGGAGTCATTTTTTTTTTCGGGAAAGTGGGCAGTGTGATGGGAGAATAAAAGCAAAAGTCAAAAAGGAGAAGAGGAAAACGAAACAAGCAAAAGAAAAAGAAAAACAGAAACAACAGAAACAGAAAGAAGACAGAAGGTCAGTCAGTTACGTAAAATAATCAGTCAATTTTACAGTCCCTCTCTCCACCCCCTACACCCCAAATTTCCCCTGATCAGCTCATACTTCTGCAAACTGTGCGGCTGTGTCATCTATCCCGTTAGCACCACCCTCTAGGAGACTGAAGAAATAGAGCACAAGGGGACAAAAGACGCATTATTTTGGCAACACATACTGAACCCTGTGTGCATGCGTAATGTAACGACAGGCAAGGATAAAGCTGCACAGTGGCCCAAACTATAAACAATAAAATGTGTACAATTTAGAAAATCACCACAAGAATATATCTATGAGTCCATCTGCCTGGTTCGAGTTCAACACATCTCGTATTGTCTGTAGAAATGAGCTACTGCAAATAAAACCATGTTCCACTTACCTGGAATCTTCTGTTACTTCCTCTATGAACCCCGAATCGCATCTTGGACAGATGTATTCCTGGAGACAGATAAAACAAACACTGAGACACACAGGGCTGCACACATCAGGGTTCAGCACAAACAGCCATATCCTGCCTCCGAGGGAACAGCAGCAAGGGTTGCCCACTTGCCTGGGGAAAGCAAAAATGCCATGCTTGGCTCGTGAATCTGAAAACTCATTTGCCGAGTGAAGATCATTAAATGCATGAGGTCAATTTGTCTGTATTGCACGTGTGGATTGTGAGCAAGAAGCAATTATGTATTAGGGTTGTTATTTTAAGGACAGTTTGTGAAAGATGCAAGTGGAATGTCATAAAAAAAAACAATTTGGATGAGGGTAAGTAAACACTACATCCCTTGAAGGCAATCATAACTTACTATGCTCACTAGGTTAGGAACAAAAGAACACTTTGTTAGATTGTCTTTGCAGGATAATATCGGTCAGATTGGTGTCAGCCAGTGTTTTATGAATGTAACCCAGGAGGTAAAGCTGGTCTGCCAACCACACCTAAAATGTGCTGCATTTTGAGCTGACTAAAATAGAGAGGAAAACACTCCTGCATGTTTAGGAAAAGAATGTACTTTATGCCTCATGAAAGATTTTTTTTTTTTACATTGGTGACAGTGGGGGCATAATACACAGAAAGATTAAAGCAGCACTAAGCTGCAAAAATGTTGTTTTTTTTTTTTACTAGAAACCAGCATTTTTCTGCTGCGTCCTTAGAAAACACCAGAAGTGATTGCATGCTCATATGTTTTTCTCTTCCGTAAAAGGAAGTTTTTCCTCCCCCGTCACCCTTGTCTTGCTCTCGGTGGTTCTGTTGGGTTTACTCTGTATAGTCATGAGGTCTTGGCCTTGAATTGTGAAGCACCTAGAGATAATCGTCAATTATGATTAGCGCTATACAAATAAAATTGAATTGAATTCACACGACAAACATTTAAATAGCAGAGAAGACAAAACCTAAATAAAGTCATGGTCATAATAGTTAAAAAATGCATTCAGCAAAAACCCCTCATGTGATCTGTCTGTCACTTAACCATAGAAAGGTTACTGTGGATGCTGTCTATATAAATGGATGCATGACTGGGGACATAGTAGTGCGAGGTGATAAATTTGGGTGCTGCAGACACTTGGCTTGGTGAAGACATGCCACACGACTGAGTCTGCTTGAGACAAGCAGGCCACTTTAATATCTGTGACAAAGCAGGCTAGAATTAGCCTCAACCATACGATTGAATAGGTATTCAGCTCAGTTCAGTCTGTCACCTCAGTTAATGACACAAAATTCACCTCAATGGTCACGACATACACTAAGATGCTAGTTAGTTTGATACATCTTACCATGTCTTAACAAAAGTGAAACCAGATTTAAACATGGATAGTCAGGGCTTTCCCAGTCACTCACGTAACACCCGGACCATTATGGGCCTCACCTAAGTCATATTATCATGGAGAGAATCAAAACTAAATTACTTTTCTGAGATCTAATGGATACAATTAAATCTCCAGCAGAGTTGAACAATGATGTTTTCTGGATGCTTATGTGCCATACATAAATAGTTTTTCTAGATTTTTGTAGACAAAATATAACATAATTGACCACAGAAGACAAAAATATTACATGGTGCAGCATGAGGTAAAATAAGCTTCTGTATGAGGGAGCTCAGACAGCACTTACATCTAACAAAATCCAATGGAAAACTCTGCCATTTCATTTCCATTATCATAATCTTTTCTTTCTTTCTTTTTTTATTCAAACCAGAATTTAAAAACAAAAGGAAAATACAAACCATAAACAGAAATCAGTCTCTTTAAAGTTCGAAAAGGGCTTAGGAAGAAGTGAAAGACTTATCTAGCCCCAACCCTTTTACCAAATTCTAAACCAGTAAGTCAAAGATGATGCTTTCGTAGCCTCTCATAACGATATTCAACATTTACAACATCTCATCTGAATATTTAACACAACACATATCACTGTAATACAAAGTATACACTCTTTTCAATAGACCTCTTAAATTATTCCATATTGTGTAAAAATATTATTTTTGAAGATTTGTTTAAACCTACCTATTGTTTGACATATTTTCAATTCTTCACTGCAGCTGTTCCATAAGTGAACCCGACTGTAGAAATACAGTGACGTTTGGCATTTGTTCTTATTGCTGGTTTTATGAACATGCATGTTCCTCTTAGACTGTACATACTCTATATATACTCTATACGTACTCTATATATACTCTATACATACTCTCCATATGGTGGAAAAACCTTTGGATACTCTTTGGTAACCGATAGTTTCTTACTCTATACACGATCAATCAGATTTAAATTTGACCAGGTCCTGAAATTTCAATATTTTCAATGTGGTGAAGAGTGGGTTTGTTGGTTCCCTATAAGAGGATTTGGTAATAACTGGTGTGGCTCTTTTTTGAAGAAGAAAGATAGGGTTTGTTGTTGTCTTGTATGTATAATCAATATATGTTCACTTTGGGAATGTTCAAGATCATGTCTTCACTTGCTAAACTTGAGAAATAGATAAACTTCAATAAACAGCAAGTTGTCATATTTGAGATGTAGTATTTAGAGAAGAAATAGAAATTTAAAAAAGAACAAAACAATTCATCAAATGCCAAACTTATTGGCAATTACGTTGCACTAAGAAATCACTTGATTATAGTGGAATTTAAATACTGTGTGATCATTAATGAAGGCAACAAAATTACAACTGTAAAGAAGTATGAACACTTGTCTGAAAAAGATGAATCAAACGCTGGATAATAATCCCTCACAGATGATTTTACATAAATAACATGTACTATATAAATTGTGTTTATTGGCTGGTTGACAAATTTGTGCAAATAAAGCGAAGTCCACATGTTTTCAAATTTTTGTGAGAAATCTGCCACTTCAAATATAGGTCATGTCACCGTCTGGACATCTGAGTCACTTTTTACTTTAAAACTGAAACTAAAAACGGGTTATGCTGAAAAATCCCCGCGGTGTGTTAGAAAATGTTTAAGACGCAGATCTTAACCCACTAACCAGCTGGTTTTTACTGGTTTGTGTCAGATTATCTCGTAGTAACACGGACCTTCTCTGCTTCAGCTGCTTGTGTTGTTTCTCTTCGAGCTGTCAAGGCACAGACTTGAAGAGCTGTCAATTCACCAAACTGTCCCAAGCACTGAAACCTGACAAAATATCCCGACGTCTACTTTAAACAGCTGATTTTTTATTTTTATTCCACCGGAACGTTTGCCGCTGTCATGAGTTTATTTAGTGAGTTCACAACAATCGCCGTGAAGTGCTAACTGGTTAGCTTCGATTTAGCTGCGGCGACCAAGCGAAACAGTCGGATTTTCTTAGAAAAGCTGACTTGACAACGGGCCGTTTAACCCCGCGGAGTGCCACGGACACAGAGGGGGGGAAATGTTCGCCTTACCGGGAGTTTGGGGTTCACTTCTCCCTTACAACAGTGACAGAAAAACCGATGCGGGGGA
This sequence comes from Pseudamia nigra, assembly GCA_029823295.1. NCBI lineage: Eukaryota > Metazoa > Chordata > Actinopteri > Kurtiformes > Apogonidae > Pseudamia > Pseudamia nigra. The sequence goes on along the minus strand of JAQQAE010012068.1, from coordinate 1,621 downwards.
ACCGCCGCAGCCTCCGCCATCTTCCCCAAAACCAGCACAAACACTGACGTCGGTCCTCCACAAGCTGAAGCCCGTCGCTCGCCTCTAGCCCATCATGCACCGCGGCCCCGTCCGGCGAATCACAGTCGAGCGAAGCCCAACACCGGAAGTGTATTGGTGTGTTTAACGCGAGTGTCCTGAAAGGAGACATGTGTTTAGATTTAAATCATCGGTTTGAGGAAAAAGTAAAGATTGTGTTTGTCCAGGAGTCTGTTTATCTGTGATAAAGGTGAGTGAAAACCACTGAAAACCAGCTGATCCTGGCGTTTGAACGTTTGTCCTGAACCACGTACCTGCTGCGTGTTAATCTGTGTTTATGTCTCAAATGTCTGACAGTAACAAAACAATAAGAAGCGAGTGAATCGTGACTTTTATTTTTTTTTTTATAAAGTCGCTCAAATGTAACTGACTACTGAGGAGGATGTTTTAAAATGGCATTAATATGATGTCATATCCCGGTGTCATTTCAGTAAATTTATCCTTTTACACTTGGTTGGTTCTTTGGAGGAAAATGTGCTATGAAGAGATGAAGTAAAATGTGTGGAGGTTTTGACGTGTTATGATGAGCTGAACTATTCAGCTTAGAAGTCAATAAAAGGATTAAAGGGGCCTGTGAGGATGGAGAGGACGTCAAAAGCTCAAAGGCAATGACAGTGCAGCGTTTCCATGGTAACCACGTGGCACCGACTGAGTTCTCCATTCATTATCTACGGGGGGAAAAATGTCAAAAACACCTGAATTATTAAAAAAAACTATAAAAGATGTATTTGTGAAAAGAAATTGCCGGCATGTCCCGAAAGAGCTTGACGTCATGGTGTTTGAATGGCGTGAAAAGCATGGTCCTAATATAAGTTTTTTATAAAAACAACTGCAACTATCAATGAGAAAGTTTGCCATCTCTGAAGAGATTGCGTGGGACTGCTGCCTCAAAGCAGTTGGAACATGCTGACAAAGGTAAACAGATTTATAGAGATTTGAAGTATGATGAAGTAGTATGAGTGAGAATCAAAGGGGCGTCCGAGGATGAAGGAAAGGAAACACCGTGGCACACTGCTGTTGCCATGGTAACTGCATGGCATGGCACTCTAGTCAGGAAGTTTTCCTTTAATTTCTTATGGGACTTTTTGTTTTTGGGAAAAAAAACCTAAAATGTTTAAAAACTACAAAAGATAGATATATGAAAAGTTATTTTCTGGACTATAAGGCGCACATAAAATACTTAATTTTTCTCAAGACTCGACAATGCGCCTTATATAAGGATTTTTCCTGGTTTGGGCTTACGGTCAAGTTGGTCCGAGGTCAGTACGTGGTACACGGCGCTGAAAAATCTGTCAAAATGCTTTAGTACGACTTACTGTGCGCCACTTGTATGAGCATTACATTACTATACATTATGTTAATGTATAGGTTGGTATTTTCTGTGTTACAACTGAACAATGTTGAGAGTTATTTTGGAAAGCCTTGAATAAATGTTTAATTTATAATATTTTAAATTTTTAATAAATTTAGACTTATCTAAGTTTTGTGTTGCGTAATGCGCTTTATAATCCGGTGCGCCTTATGTATGGAAAAAAAACAAAAA
>JAQQAE010012067.1:0-13327 GCA_029823295.1 Pseudamia nigra | reverse complement strand
ATTAATTTTGGGAATGTTCTCTCCCTCTCTCTCTCCCTTGTTCTCCCCCCGCAAAACAAAGACAGCGGCAGCCACAGCAGCTGCATCCAAGGGACCATCACTCCACCAGTATTTAACCTCTGCTACAGCTTCTTTCTGTCTGCCTCACTTTCCTCTGCTGTAGTCTGCGTCTCCCCTCCTCCCCTTCCTCGCCGACACTCCTTCATCAAAGCATTTCTGGCTATTTTGTTTCCCAGCTCTACGGAGACTTATTGCTCATGACAACGATCACCGTCGTTTATTTTCTCTTCGCAGCCCAGCCTCTGTATGCACGCTGGGCTAGTATTACCCTATGATATTCAAGCACTCTCTATTAAATATGCATGAACCCTGGAGATGAAAATTAATTTTGGGAATGTTCTCTCCCTCTCTCTCTCCCTTGTTCTCCCCTCGCTCTCTCTTTGAATGTTCAAATATGCCTTCATCTGCCTTTGCGTCAAGCCATGAATTCATTATTTCATTTGCCGGTGATGGTGTAACATACACAATATGCACGATACAGCAATGTTGCAATATTGATCTTGTTACTGCACAGGGCGATGAAAACAACTTTAGCCAAAACACATGTCCCAAGAAGCGAGTTTTACAGATTTGCCAAGTTTTGAACAAGTTTGCCCTGAGCTCTTACCAGTCATGAATATTTAGCGCTATAAAATGGGAAAATATTAAATTGAATTATGCATGTATGAAGCCGTGGAAATCTGCAGTAGGACACCGCAGTTTTTCTTCTGTCTTTTTCTGCAACATGATCTTAGCAACACATCTCATTTCTGCCCGTGATACATGCCCTGCTGACCTCCAGACGACAGACTGGAGCATGTACGTGGGTGCTGATGCGCTGCTGTCCACACTGTTGCACAGCAAATTCCAGTATCCCTCGGTAGAGTGAAAAGACTAAAAACATCAAAAACACACACACACACACACACACACACACACACACACACACACACACGGGGGCTGGTGGAGCAGGTTGTGTAGGAGGTGAATCCGAGATGAAACAAGAGCGTTATAAGACTGAAATGAATGGTTTTTCAAATCATAAATGAGTTAGTTTGTGCCATTTTTTTAGACCATCAATTGCACAAAGGCACAAAATAATCAATCAATCAATCAATCAATCTTTATTTGTAAAGCACCAATCATAATCGCCAATATAAGCCAAAAATGGAACAAAAACTTAACAAGATTAGAAAATGTGCATAAAATTAACAAGTACAGGTTTTTGGGGTCAAGGAATTAATTTGTGTGTGAATCTAAAAGGTGTATATGCTCCATCCATGAGATTTTGCATGTTTCTGGAAAAAAAAACACCATGGCAGCCATCTAGGATTTGGTCTGATTTCACCCATCTTCCAACTTGACCTTGCTTTTCACATCACATCTGCTAAATTTGGTGTTGAGATCTCAAGGCGCATGTGAGTTATCAGCTGGACACAGTGATTACAACACCAGCTTTTGCTTCGAGTCTAATAAAAATGAAGCAATTTGAGATGGACCACAGGTGATGTTTGGATACTTCTGCTGTTCCTCTTGTGTGCACATGGACATATGAGTGGGTGAAAATGTATGTGCGTGTAGAGACATAAAACATTGTGCTGGTTGTCTGATCAGTAACTGGGACTGACAGATAACACTGGTCTACACCAAATTTGGTGTGTAAGTTTTTTGAGCTGATTTAAGACCATTTTGATGTGCTGAATCCAAAAATCACACTGGTTTTGCTCAGTCAGGTCAGATTTTTTCATTTTCACTTCGGGACCTGGCTGGAGTCACAATAGGTTAGAACAAAGGGCAGAGGCAGCTTTTCCACAGATCCAGAGTTTGAGACCTCAATGAACGAAGTGGAACTTGTGAAGAACTTTCTTGGCAACAACAAGGCCAGGAACTACTGTATGAAGAACTTGTCGCCAGTATGTCGATTGCTTTCAAAAAACTTGCATGCAACATAAGCATTAAAATGTGTTTCCTGTTCTCACATATGAACTGGTTTCCTGAGAATCTTGGATCAGTGAGTGTTGAGCAGGGGGGGAGATTCCATCAGGACATGGAAGAGATGGAGACCAGGTACCAGGGACGCTGTGATGCAGTCACGATGGCTGATTACTGCTGGACTCTGAAGAGCGACGTCCCTGCAACTGATCATTCCAGGAGATCCAAAAAGCGAAGGATCAAGCCCTGAATTTTGAACCATGATGATGTAATTTACCTGTACTTACTTTATCAAAGTCTACACTGATCAATTTTTGGAACATTTATTTTATGAAAGCTGTTTAATAGCAAATTATTTTTATGTTAAAATCTTATTTCAGATGAAAAATAGTAAAATAAAGAATCTGCCAATGTCAAAAAATGTAATTGATTTTCTTACAAAATGAAGTCAAACTAAAAAAAAAATTAATTGCAATTTTCTCAGCAGCCAACTTCAGGCATCAATATCTTTGGAAATATGTAAGTTTGAAAAAAAAAGAGTTCTGATCAGTTTAATGTCTATGATGCCGAGAAGTACAAATAAACATGATTACCCTGCATTAATGACTTGTTTTATAATTACAGGATGATGCAAACTTGAAAGACAATCTTTGGCCAGTTATAACATCACATGGGATAGCTCGTTGGTCGATGAAAGCCAGGTCATTTGAAGGAACTCTACATCTATATTTATCTACATTTTGATACAAAAATAAACTTCATCCTGTATGTCCTCTGGTGTCAAAAAATGAATGCACAAAATTAGCTGATTATCATACTGTCTTGTGGTTCCACATACTATGAAAGAGAAAGCAACTTGAAGTTAACATTTTTTATTTTCTCAGGTGCTTTGATTCACAATACACATATTCAAAGCCAGTGTTTGAAAACATGCATTGTGAATCTTCTTCTTCTTCTTCTCCTTTCGGCTGCTCCCCTCAGGGGTCGCCACAGCGACATACCAATGATTCGCATGTTTGATCTGGCATCGGTTTTTTACGTCGGATGCCCTTCCTGACACAACCCTCACAAAGCACCAAACCAAAAAAAGCTGAAATTTAAGCTAAATAAGGGCCTTAAATCTTAGAGAATTGACTGGTCATGTATGTTCTCTGAAGGGAATTTCAACGTTCTCATTGCGTTGCAAATGTATTTATGTTGCATCTTGTCCTATTGTGTCATCATTCAATCAAACACCATGTGGATTGTATGACCACCGTGCTGCTCCTCACCAGCCCCCTACGGCCTGCATTTGCTCACCCTGCACCGGGCTGCATATCGGCATCTTTCATGAGCTATATGGTCAATGCCCAATCCATACTGTAGAAAGCAATGTCTGCAGCCCTGCATGGCACGTTGCGCTGACAATCTCCACATATTTACTCCTGCTGTGTCTTCAATAAATGTTTTGTGCTTCTATGTGACTCTGCGTAATCGTCTTAGTCAGCAATCAAGTGGTTCGTCTTTCGCTTTAGTACGAATTAGCACTCTCGCCCATATCTCTTCATCACCTTCTGGTTCCGACTAGTGGCACCTTGTTTAAGCCTGGTCAATATTAGCAAAGAGGGATGTGGCTGCTGGTAGTTGGTCGACGACCCCTGCAGTTCTTATCAGGCAAAGTGGTTTTTGATTAGTGTTAATGGCTGGGACTAAATGGCCTTCAGCTGTTTCAAAGGCTACACCTGTTATGCGTGTGTGTACAACTATGCTCAAGGGCACACTAGCAATTCATCAAGTAGAGAAACCTATATCCTTTGTGCAGTGATGAACAGGTTTTATGTCTACACCCTGCTCTAAACTATAACCTTTACACTGTGCTTTGGCTTTTCTCTATTTCCAGACTGCTGTTGGATACTTTCTGCAAAGTGTCTCTGTGTAGCTGCAGTAGAGGAGTTTCAGTGTCAGCAGCAGCACAATAATATATGGCCTCAGACTGTAAGAATGAGGCTTTTCTTGTTGTGCATATTCTAGCTGCTCATGGCCCAGAAAGACAGGCTGTAGCACCCCCTCCGTAAAACGCCTGGCATCTGGTGCAACAGCCAGCCTTGCATGTTAATGCAGAGTTAATATTATTCTTATGAACTGCGAGTGACTTCGCATGTTAGTGAGCGCTCTGTCAAATTAACGTCACCTCCATTAATGCCGCCGTCTATTTCTTGTCACAACTATGCTCATGCCAGATTCCCGCTTGCTCGTTCGGGTACGCTGGAGTTGGAATGTGTTCTAGCAGAGAGCAAGATATGTGAACGTACACGAATGCACAGCCCTCCTCTTGCAATGATGCACCCCCTGTGTCTCAACAGTAGATACATATTTACACATGCACACCTACTACACACACACACAAATATATAGCTTAGTTTCTCTCCACAGAAGCAAAAGATGAGGGGAGGAAAATGAATGTCCTGACTCATTTATCACACAGCCCCAAAAGTACAGATGAATCCAGTGATGAAAATCTGTCCTGAGAAATGTCAGGAAGATATTAACTCCAATACATCAAAGTGCAGCTGCAGTGTCTAAGCTGACTGCCAGCCGATGCTCCCAGCCTGTGGTTAAATAGGAGGGCACACAAGCACCAATGTAATTTTAGCCAGCTCTGACCATTTGTCACACAGAAACGAGTAAATAAAGACACAAGTCACTTTCATCCAAAGATTAACATCCGAAATGATGCAGAGCGAATTTCATTAGTGCGCAAATGCCATTCTTTAGATCTGTCTGATCTCAGTGAAGTGGAGAGAGTGAAGGGAAAGAAAAGAAGAGCGAAATTGCCTTTTCATGTAGATTTCACTAATCGCTTCCCTAACAAAATACGGCAGACTTGTACTAATAAGTAAGTTAAGGCTCAGTGGACAGATAGAGTGAAACTGCACAGAGGCTAATGGAATTGAGAGCTTTCCATGCCTCCATGGGTGTTTTAATTGTCAAAAGGAGATTCTCAAATGAGTATTTCGGCACTCGCCTGCTGGATTGTGGGAAGTCTAAATTGGAGTGCGACTCACTGGACTTGTTTTAAGCCAGGGCTTCTGTCGTGTGTGCGAGGTGGATCAAATCCCTTATCCAATGTCTGGAAACTGGTCTTGTTTATTTGGCAACTGGCACGAGCAAACTATATGTCCAATGCAACCTACAGGGAATGCAGTGGAATACTGACTCATATCTAAAATCTATACCTTCTGCTGTTCTGAGCTTTTTCATTTTGCAGCCTCTCCTGTATTATGTGCTCATTTATTTGTGCATGGATTTATTAACTCATACATATTCATTGTGAATGCCACGTATGTGATTCATTTGAAGAAAAAAAATAGCTTTTTCCATCAGAGCCAGCCTAAGATTTATTTGCTCTCACTGCTATTGTTATCACAGTACCTTTACAGTGATCTATCTTAGCACTGATGCTTTTTGCTGGTTATTACAGAACGAGAAATTCCGACCAACTGCGGCTCATTAGTACTTAAATTGAACTGAATGGGACTCCACAAGAGATAGAGAATGTGCTTTTAATCTAAAAAAGGTCAATGTGTGTGAGCTATTTTGGAGATTCATTGCAAGTTTATAATTGGGGCCTTGTCTGAAGACAATGTAGAATTAAATGAAGACAAAGTTACAGAGTATGCAATTGGCCTTTGATGCGAATCGAGGAGTGAAGACCCTTCATTTGCAACCTTTTTAATCAGTCCAATAAGATCAGATTCACATGTGATTCGAGAAGGAAAGAAAGTGGGGGGAGAAACGAAATGGTAATTAGTATTGATTACCAATGTGCATATGACCCCACTGTCTCCCCTTGCATTCTTAAATCAACCTAAATTATTGGCTTTACTAATTCCACGCTCAGAGAAGTAGCCAGCAACATGAAAATGCCTCAACAATGAACCGTGTGCCCACTGGGGTCCGAGGAAATTACAGTGTCGGGAAACAAGGTGTCTTTTTGTGCAGAGGCGTGGGTGTGAAGCAGAATTACCCTCACTGGTTTAAGTTAAGGATGATAATTATTCTAGGATGGTCTGTGGGGAGTAAAGGTGATTCAGGTAGGTTTTTCTTCAAATTACATTTCACGTCACTGCAATGTCACTAAGCGATGGCCTCATCCTGACCATATACGCTTGTAATTACTTGCAGTCACGAGAAAAAAAAGGTCCATTTAAGTAGGAAAAAGAAGCCCAATTACATGTATACACAATTAATACACCCACGGGAAATTGAAATTTTCTTTCAAATGATAAGATTAATTCCTAATTATGCCAACACACACACTCACACAAGGCTTCACATAGTTAATCTACTTTAGTAATAAGCCACCATACGCTGAAATTGTGGAGAGCAGAACTGGCCAGCTACTGATGGAAGGAATCCATGTCATAGTGGACCCGATGAACCCGGACACCCAGAATGTGACAGTGCTTTGCCGCCACCTGCTGGCATTAGTTGAAATATCACAACAGCACGTTATGTAAACACTGGGAAGTGAGGCATAGACTTCTGAAGAAAATGAATTTGAAGAATAAATGCATGCACACTTCGAATGGGGTACTCTTCTCAAGGCATATTTTATTCTGTGGGAAACAATAGTCTCTTACATTTAATTTGTTGGTACAATATGACAGATAGCTACTTAGTTAAACAGTGCCTACAGGTAATAATATATCCATGTTTACAAGCAAAAAAATACAATGTTAAAAAGATAAATATTAGTTTCTCTGTAAAGCACAGCACACAGTTCTCTTTGACTTGCGGCACTAGAGCTGTATTGCATCAGTCTCACATAAATATGCTGAACGTCTCACTAGTTCTAGGCAGATACACACTCTGGTTTTACAGCAGATACAGTGGCTATTCTGTCCTCGTGCAGCTCCGGGTGCACAGCCTGCCTAAGCAACTGACGACAGAGAAAAGTGCAATTCAATTTAACAGTGACACTAAACATCCAGGGCAACAAAGACACTCAGACGCATGGCAGGAAAGTTGTGTCTGTGTGTGCAAGAGTACTGACACAGAGTTTCTGATATAAGGAGCACGGCAGAGGCTAGGTTACCCTTCAGGAGTTTGTCAAAAGTACAACGAGAGTTCATCGAGGATAGAGACAAATACAGGGAATGGACGTGGTACGGGGACAAACTCTTACGACACATCAACTTGACGTCTCACAGACCTGCAGTTTTACACGCTGTAGCTGCCATCAGAAGCAGCGCTCATGTTTCATTTGTCATTTAATATTTACTTTAAACCACATTGATAAGTAAGAGGTAACTTATTTTTGTTCCGCATGTCCACATTGTTTTCTGGGGATAACTTTGATTGGTACAGTTGACTTTGATCCTTTGAAGAAGCAGCTTTGACTTTGATCCTTTGAGGAAGCAAAGGATCTTGGGCAAGGGCGAGTCACAAGTATAAGTCACTGTGTAAGTCGAGTTTACTAGTAACAAGTCATGGGAAGTTCACCCAGACGATGGGGGGGGTTGTCCTTATAAGGAAGGGTTCTAAAGTCATCTTTATTTCTCTTGAGTTAATGTGGCCAATGAGGTACGAATTTATTGGTTTCTGTGTCTTGTGTGTTTTTATGTATTAGTTTTATGTGCTTTCTACTTCATTGTATGTAAGCTCCTTATAATCCGTCAGCTAATTAAATTTGTATTTCTATTTTTTCTGATGGCATTGTTGATGGCATCTTTGAAGATATAGTTGAAACTAGATACAAGATGCATGTTAACACATGTTGAAGACTGTCCAACAATAAATGCCTGTTTAAAAGCAAAGAAGGCTTTGGAGCCTTGACTGAACTCGAGGGGAGTAACACACACAGAACAGACTTCACATGCCACCGTACGTTCAAGCCCCTACATGGCTACTGAGGCGTCCAGCTCTTTGGGTCTGTTGCGTACGACATGTTCCAGCTGTCCGGAGTCTGAAACGTCGTAGCTGGTCTTGTACTTGGCCAGAATCTTCATCAAAGGACGAAGCTTCAACCACCACTGCTCCTTGGGGATCCTGTGGCTGCAGACACATCAGGATATTGAAGCATTGTGGTTACTTCATTCATATGATCACACCAAAGCAGAAACAACCATGTCAATGAGTAGAATAATTCAACATCTGGTCAAAAATGAGTTAAGATTAGACCTTAAATGAACAAAATAAGCAAGAAATGAACACAATAATACATAAAATGAACAGAAAGAGGGATGTTAAAAAGAAATGAATGAAATTAAAAAAAACACCAAACAAGATGAACATAATGAGGAAAATGCACAAATTAAGACAATAAATCAAATAACTCACAAAAAGTACAATAATAATCAAAACTGGCAAACAGGAACAGAATATCAAGAAAATAATTAAAATCTTCAAAGTCATTTTTCTCAGTTTCACTGTTTCTTTGCCTTTGTGGGGCAATAAAACCTTCATTTCCTTTGTCCTTGGGAACAAAGCTCAGTGGACGATAAACCACTTACTAACCATATGCTACAACATGGTAAAGCAAATATGGGCATATTTACGTCATTAATTCCTCCTCTTAATTTTTGCACAACAGCAGGTTTGATAAATAGCATCTGCATGAGCACAGCAAGAAAGTCGAACTGCCAAAAGATACTGTCTTTGTTCATTAACATTAACCAGAGCTCATTTACATTCATCTAATATGAAGTAATGGGCACGATTACAGACACTGGGTCATCTGGATGGGAATGGGCTGATTATTGAGATTTCTCAGCATATCCAAAATATATATATATTTTTTAATAAAATGTCCTTTCTTTTCTCCCCTTGAAGATATATATGTTTCCGGTAAAAAGTTTGGACACACATTCTTTAGTGTAACATTCTAGATACTGTATGTGTTGTTAAAGAACATGTATGGCTTTATGCAGTGAACAAAAAAGGTGTATAACAACCAAGAACATGTTTTATATTTTAGATTGCTGAAAGTAGACATATTTGGCCACTGACCTGCATTTCTTAAAAGTGATGATGGACTGTTGATGTGATGATGTGCCATAATGTGGATTTGTACAGTAGTTGTAGGCACTATTATAACTATTGACTCTGTACCCATCCTCCCTCTGTACAAGACAACTAATGGTCTAAGCCAATTAACAAGGCAAGAAATGGCACAAATTAATGTTTGGACAAGAATACCTGTGATTTGAAAACCATTCCCGATGACTACATTGTGAATCTAATGAGAGAATGCAAAGTGCCAGCTAAAAGCCGAGGCTCAATGTGGCTACTTTGGACAATGGTCTGGATTAAAACTTTTTGATCACCACGTGATTCCATACATGTTCTTTCACAGTTTGAATGTCTTCAGTATTAATGTATGTTGAAAATCACTTCATGAACTGTCTGACAGTTTCTCTGAAGCCAACCATCCTCTGCATCGGAGGCTGGTTGAATGTCCTGCCTTGTCCCTGGTAAAGTCAGGCTGTGCCAACTGACCCAAAGCAGATGAGATCAGCAGGGTGTTGGATTTCTGTACTCCACCGCTCTGCTAGACACTTTTTTTTGCTTTCACTGCACCAGCTCATCTACGATATAAGACAGAATTTCTCCAACATTAAATCCTCTTTAGAATCTCTGAACAAACACTGAGGGAGAGGGTATGTTCTGACTTTTGACCGGTAATGTACATAATACACAACACAGACACAATTGTTTTCATGCAAAGATTTCCAAAATGAAATGGAAACTAAAACATTTCATACGTTCATCCATTTAAACCTAACTGATAAAAGTACAGAGGAATGGTTTCAATTTTTTTCAATGACCTTAGTTGTTTTTTGTAAATGTAAATACATTTCAATATGCACCAATCAGTCATAACATTATGGCCACTAACCTATGAAGTGGTTCTAATGCTGATTATATCATCCAGTAGTTTTTGTCAGTGGGTTGATGTATTAGGCAGCAGTTGCTGCACTGAAAACAGAAAATTATTCAAACTAAGTAAGAATGACAAGGACCAACCAGTGATGGTAACGACTGGCTCATTGCATCCAGACCTAGTTATCGTGTTGGGTGTTCTAGTCTGCAGTGGATAGTACCCCAACAACACTGGTCTAGGGATGAACAATCGGATTTGAATCCAACTGAGTATTTGTGAAATGTATTGTGACAACAGATTAGATTCATGAAGGTCCAAGCTCACAACTTACAGGATCTGAAGTATGTGTCACATGTGTAATGTACTACCACTTATTATAGCAGCTTTCAGAGGTCAGAGGTCAGAGCTGTTCTGGCATCATAAGAGGAACATACACAACGCTATGTGGTAGTAATGTTTTGGTCCCTAGATACTACTACTGTCCTTCCTTACTCATGAGTTCTGTCCACTGTAGGACCAGGACCGCTGACCACGACCCACAGTTCTGGAGATGCTTTGACCCAGTTGTCTTAGCATCACAATTTGGTCCTTGACTATGTTGCCTGTATCTTTACGCTGCCCAGTTTTTGTTTCGAACACATCAACTTCAAGAACTAAATGTTCCCTTGCAGCATCATATATTCTACCCACTCACAGGTGACAATGTAATAAGATATTTGACATTATTACCACGCCACCTGTCAGTAGTCATAATGTTATGGCTGATCAGTGCACTGTCCTGCCTCAGTCCACATTTGCCTCCCACTGAGAATGTACGGATATGATCAAGAGAAGAATGAAACAACTGCCAACATGGGCTGTTTAGAAGCCTAAGTTGTATAAACAACAGCTCGGACGGACAAAAATTCCACATCAGAAAATGTGGAATAAAACAGAAAGGAAATGAAACAGGACATGAAACGCATACTTCTGTCCTGATTTGTTTCGAGTGTGCTGCAGGAATGAGAATCAAATATTGTTCCTTTTGTACCAACTACAAAGTACAGAACACTGAAAATGTTTTCTGTGTACTTTTGTTGGCCCGATTAAAGTTCAGGTGAATTAACAAATACATTTTAATTTTATTGCATCTGTGAAATTTCCCAGCTTTTATACATATATGAAATGTAACTTGAGATGATTCATCGACCGGTTGACTACACAAAACCTGGAACATTACGTTGGGTGCTGGTGCGATTTGGATGCAGAAGGAGGGGAAAGATTGGTCACACTCACAGAACAGCAGTATGGTGGTATTTTATTTTCTAAATACAGTACGTATAGCTACAGTATGGCGCAAAGGTTTTAGGCTGACTTGGGTTTGTTGTTTTAGCAGATTATAGTGACCATACACATGCACTCTGGAGCCTGAATACACAGGAAATATAGAAACAACAATTTCAGCTTCTCCACCTTGAAATGCCAGGTATTATGTGTCATCTTTCTTTGAACTTAAAATGTCTTGTGCTGTTTTCATCAGACAATACGAGATTGAGCTCACTTCAGCCAAGTTTCATTCAGCTGCTCATGTCAAATGGTTCTGTTTGTTTTATTTTTTTTGGAATGGATGTCAGACTAAATACAGTATGGAGGTTTACCTGTCGAAGCCGTTTAGTTCTGATTTTTATGTGTCTGTACTGTGCACATTTTCTACATTTTTATTTACAATCCTACAAAAGCATCAAACTAAAACTGGATATTTGCAAGTAGTGCTCCCATAACAACTGTAGCATTATGTTGATTAATTTGTGCATGTGTATGGTTATAAATGAAGACAGGACAACAAACTCAAGGTGGCCAGAGACTTTTGCACAGTACTGCTCTTACTTCTGCATGGTTTCCACTAAGCCTTGTCAAGACAATCCAATCAAACCCCAATGATTTCTGTTTAAATCCATCTTGTAACTTTACCACCCCTCATCTTTTTATTTAGATTTGTCATGCTGCATTAAGGAAGTTGATGACATTCATGGCTACTTGAGGGCAGAGTAGTGTTACTTACACAAAGTCAGTCTCCTCTTTGAGCTCAACGACAGGCTGGAAGACCAGAGCCCTGCGGCGCATTCCCAGTAAACAGCAGGTGTCCTCGGAGTTGGCAAACACTCGGCCTGCGGAAGAACAACAATTAGAGGCAGGAACACAAGCGAATGCTTTAGCTGTCTCTTTATCACCTGCTCACAAGCATACATGAACACAGATTTAACATGGCAGTGTGTGTGGGAGGTTACAGGATGAAAATGATGCTTTTGGACGATTGTACCCAACACTACTATGCACAGATCAACAGGTGAACGACAATAAGGTGGTGCAAACGTAAGACAAATGCAAATGTCAAATCTGTCACAACTAAAAGCAACTAATGCAGTGTAAAGCAGTGTAGAAAGAGAAATGGGGGCAAAGCATGACAAAGAACATTGCCTTGTGCACTACAAGTAGTTCAGCATGTGGATGCACATTCATTTTCCAGAAACAAGCACAGATGGGGCATGGAGCTATACATACACTACTGGTCAAAAGTTTTAAAACACCCCAATTTTCCAGCTTTTAATTAAAATTGAAGCAGATCAAGTCCAATGAATAGCTTGAAATAGTACAACGTTAAGTGCTGAACTGAAAAAAAATTAAGGTAACCCAAAACTGAAAAATAATGTACATATCAGTATTATACAAAAAGGCCTTTTTCAGGGAAGAAGACATGTGTTAACAACTTACAGCTGTTTTGCACCTGATCAAGACTTGAAATTTGGTGCAACTAATTCCTAGCACTGTCTCAAGTTTACTTGATTAATGAAAACCACTTCTGTCTGCATAAAAGCAATGTTGGCACACGCCTTCACTTCCTGTCAGTTTCCTCCAGTTTGAGTGCCTTTTGATGGTGAAGGAAACTGTAGTCACTGACACCCTAACTTTCTTTGCTATTTTTGTAGGGTTAGGGTTATGATGGTCTGTCTCTCGTCCGCTGTTAATTACCTTTTTTATAAGAACACAATGCATCCTGCAGTGCAATACTGTTGAAATAATGCTCACGAGGGTATCATTTTAATCTATTCATTGATCGTAAACTGTCTGGATTTTAACAAAAATCTGGAAAAATTGGGGTGTTCTAAAATGTATGACTGGTCATGTACCGTATTTTCCGGATTACATGCCGCAGTTTTCTGCATTGTCTAGCTAGGGGAGCGACAAATATATTAAAATATTTCGAGTATTGGGTGTCTGTCACACTCACAGCCACTAGACGTCGCTCTAGGCTTGTGTACCTGCATCTGCCGCATCTGTGTTACTGACAATTTAAAATGTAGACATTACCGCTAGCAACGATACCTGCCATCAGCTTAACACCGAACGTGTCAGTGTCTTCACTTACCCGGTGAGATGGGGAGGCGAGCCACGAGCTCTCGCTTCTGGCGTCAAGTGCGCAGCCGCCCGGCCGAGCTCTTGAAATGCGTTCCC
>JAQQAE010012066.1:0-13328 GCA_029823295.1 Pseudamia nigra | reverse complement strand
GCAGGGCGACACAAAGGGGGTGCCCTTTTTTCTCGGTTGAGCACCTGCCCCTCTAAACCTCTGTGCACGCCACTGGTGCTCTGGAACGTCTGCTCAAGCATCATTGAGATTTGTTATTGTTTAGCTTCATTCAAGAGGAGGTTGAGGAGGTGGAAGAGATTTTTTTTGATGTACAGGTGAGCAATAATCAGCTTGTGTCGTGCAGTTTAGCAGAATGAATGCACACAGACACGATTTTCGAGGTGCAGTAATTAGGGCAGGACTGAGTGAGATCATGAACGATTGAGCAAATGCTCAGACCAGCTCCTTGCCTTCCCTGAACTACACACAGCTTCATTAATGCTACTCTCTCACTCTTATTGCTTCTCTAAGTTTATTGCATATATGCAGATACAGTATCTGATGACAAAGCACTTCTGGCATGGACACATAACACACCAATGGTTGGTAATGTAAAGAGTCTTAGGAAGCAGCTGAATGGACAATAACTTTTCTTTTTTGGAAGCACTACTGTAATAGAAGCATATAACATTTATCAAAATGAGTCAAATTTCACCCAAATGGTATGAAAAAAGTTGCTATGGAACATTTTCTTTTTAATCAGGCAAGTACAAGCAGACGTTTCTTTAACCTTGATTGACATCTGCAGTCTTCCTCTGAAGCATCATTTTACTGCTCTGTGTCATTTATCAGCTGTCTTTTCTGGGCATGGCCAGCCTGACAGATCCAGCAGAATGGCCACACCCCCTGCCGTCCAATGGTCTGTGGCAGAGGGAGTCCCAGGTGTGTGAGAGCCTGAATGTCCCAGTCCATGATGTGGTTCATCAACTGAAATGAGACAACAAAGAATCACTGAGTTGGAGACCAACAAACACAAAAGCTGGATAAAAGAGGCATAGAAGTCAGGAAGTGGTTCATACTTTTGCATTCCTGGGACTCCCATCTCCAGAGAGCATCAGATGTCGGGCGGGGGCCAGCCTGGTGGAACTGTCACGTCCATTGGGCTGGCCCAGGAAAGACAAATCACATATCTCAGAAAACTGCACATCAGTTAAAAAAAAGGTCAAGGTAAAATACATCTTCTACTTGTCTGATTAAAGGAAACGGTAAGACAATCATTGTAAAAAAGAAGACAAAATTAATCTGCTGAGGCTATTGGAACACCTTCCTTACTATCAAGGGTGTACAGTTTGGCTTGTTTTGTAGGGGGACAAAATCATTAAGAAGGGTAAAAAATAATCATCAAGAAAATGAAAAGTGAACAAAATATTTCAGAAAGTGAGTAGAAATAAACAGAATACTCAAGGAAATATACAAAAATGAACAAAATAAAGAAAAATTAACCAAACAACCAGAAAAGTGATAAAAATACCCAAAATATTCAAGAAAATTAGCAAAATTGAATAAGAGAGAATTTAAACAAAAATAGAAATCTTTATGAAAATGATAAAATAAACAATAAGCAACAAAATACACTCAATAGATAAGGAAAATGAACAAAAATGAACAAAATAAGAAATAAAATGAACAAAATAATCAAGGAAATTGGAACAACTGAACAAAATAATGAAGAAAGTGAACAAAAAAGTAAAGAAATAACCAAGTAAACATGAAAATAAACACAATAAGCAATAAAATAAGTAAAAATACAACAAATCATGAAATAATGAACAAAAGTGGAGGGTGGCATGGTGGTGCACTGGTTAGCACACTCACCACAGCAAGAAAGTTCTGGGTTTGAATCCATCGGCACAGAGCCTTTCTACGTGGAATATAAATGGTCTCCCTGTGCCTGTGCAGGTTTCCTCCAGGTTCTCCAGTTTCCCCTGCACTCAATACCACGCACTGTGCATCATTATCACGGCAGCTAAATCACTCCCTCAGGGGATTAATAAAATACTACTTAAAGAAAAAAAAAAAGAAACTGAGCAACAAAATGAAGAAAATTATTGAAGAAGAAAGGGAACAAAAATAAACAAAAAATCAATCAGGGATACAAAAAAAGTTAAAAAATGAGCCAAAACACTGTAAGTAACATAATAATCAAGAAAATGAACAATAACGAATGTGTAGGAATGAACAAAAGAAGGCAAAAACTGAAGAAAACAAGTGAATGAAACTGAACAAGCAGTAGAATGAACTTAAAAATGAGTAAAGCAGTTTATTTTAACTTATGTGACTTATTCTGATGTTTTTGATTTTTTGATTAGATTTATTTTATTTGAACATTGCAACATTAAAAAGAAAAAAATTTAACAAAATAAAAGAACAAGTGAAAATAAAATGTCCAAAAGGAGTGGGAAGAAGCCAGCGCTTATGCGATCCCACCCCCCTTCTATAGCTATCAACCCACAATATTCTTATTCCTCATTACCCCACCACCATATTCACCCTGGTACACCCATAATTAAATTATACAACAAAATGACATGTTGACAATAATACAGTATCCAATATTCCAACCAAAATAAATATACACTTCTGGATGTTCAACACAAACACAGATAACACCATCACCTTCACAACTTCCCCTCACCGGAGACACGGTGTAACCTCACTGCCCTTCATTTTCATACTGTTCAAAAATCCTCTTTTTATATATTGATTTAAATTTGTGTATTGGTGTTTATTTCCTTGCTTATGTAATGGTATTACTTTTGCTATTTTCATTTTCTGTGGGAATGAACCAATTTGAAATGATAAATTACAAAATATGTAAATGGTTTTGATATACCGTCAACAGTTCTTTTTACTAGTACCATATCAATATCATCAAAATCAGTATATGGTTTATTTTTACACTTTTCAACAACAAATTTTACCTCCAGTTCATCCACCTCTGTGAAAAAAATTGACCAATTAGAATTGACTTCTAATCAAAGACTCACCCACAGTGTCTCCCCCTGGTCTGCAACCCTTGCTACCAACTCTGGCCCAACTCCCACAAAAAAAACTATTCATTCTATTTACCACCATATTCCCATCACGAATATCACCACAATTATCAGTACAATACTCTGGATATACCATTTTCTTAGTTCCATTTTCCCTTAATTTATTTAATATATCCCAAACTCCTTTAGTATTATTTTTATTTTCATTTAATATTTTCCTATAATA
This sequence comes from Pseudamia nigra, assembly GCA_029823295.1. Taxonomy (NCBI): domain Eukaryota; kingdom Metazoa; phylum Chordata; class Actinopteri; order Kurtiformes; family Apogonidae; genus Pseudamia; species Pseudamia nigra. The sequence goes on along the minus strand of JAQQAE010012066.1, from coordinate 10,208 downwards.
TATTTTTTTACGAGTTTGTATTATTTCAGTTAATTTATTTATATACGTTTTATATCTTTTTTCAGATTCTTTAGTTCTTACTTTAATGAATTTTTTTGCTTTTCTACTGATGAATTGGATGATGGTTGTTGGTTTTCCTTTACTATCCTTTTTGGGTAACGTGTGGCAAGCCAAAATAGTCTTATTGTCCACAACAATGTTTTTAGAACAGAAAATACCTGTTCTCAAGCGTGTGTGACTCTGCCAGTGTCTCCTCCCGTCCATCCTGGCTGCCAACGGTGTCTGGTGTCCAGACTGCTCACAATGACGTCATCCATTCTTGAATATTGTTCCAAATCATCCGCACATCTTTCCAAGAATTTAACTTTCTTGTCCTTAACCATGATTTCAGCCGTCAACTCACGCACCTGCTCCACAAGGTCAACAAGCAACATCAGTTGTTTAGCCATCTTGGATATCTCCTCAGACATGAAGTTAAGTGAGTGCTTAATCTCCTTCATCTGCATGTGTCTGACTCCTTTTTGGGGGCATAATGACCAACTTAATTAGGATTTGCTCTTACCTTCTCTCTGTTTGTGATATTAATTGCCAGACAAATGTCCCCAGAAGGTCTCGGTCCGACCCTCCCGACAAGGCTGCACTCTCCACCAACGACAAACTCGATCAGTGAAATATCCTGCTGTAGTGCGTGGTTGGATACAGCAGAAAAACTGCAGTCTCTCGGCCCTCCATGGCACGAGTTTGAGACCCCTGATCTAGAGGGTGTTTTATTGAGGGGGACCAATGGACATTTTACAAATACTGAGGAGGCCGATTTCCCCCACCCCCCATAAAATCCACACCTGTGCTTACAGTATTGCAATGCACCTCTCCACATCACCAGATTCTTGCCAGTACACTGTACCATCCTTCCAACATGTATTAAGTGAAGATAACTTACCAGAACTCAGCATTTAGGAGGTACTTTGAGGTGCAATAGTAAATCATCAGACTCTCAGGATCAGCTTCTCAGACATGGATTAGGCTTAGCCCTGTAGTTTTTTCATCAGACATCCTCAATGAATTTTCCTTTTCGTCCCAGACAAGGTTTAATCCATGTCTGGGAAACTGGCTGTAAAGGTCTAAAACTCACCATGGTCTTCATAGAGATGGAGACAAGGACTGTTATCCTGCTGAGCCAGATGTGACAGCATTATGTTTCACTGGACACCTGAGTGACAAGAACAATCACTGAGTCTGAATCAGAGGGTCACTATGTTCACACTGCAGGCGCAAGTGCTGCAAATCTGACTTGTTTTTGCCTGTACGTGGCCCAGGTCCATCTTTTTCTTGGCAACTTGAACATCACAAATCACATGGAATCTGTTTACACAGTGATCCTTATCAGCACAGAATTACAATGATCAAACACAGTTTTATGGATGTGTTCAGTGGAGGGACAGTAAGGTGTCAGATCTCATGAGTATTTCCTGTGATGCTTCTCTAAAAACTCACTGAGGTAAAGTTAGACAGATACTCACACATTCAACCTACTGTGATCAATGGCTCATAAACAGCAAGAGATAAATCCTCTGATTGTATCTTGTTGTCTACTTTACTATGATCAGAGTTTCATTGAAATGAGCAGTTATTAAGTTCCATCCATCCATCCGTTATTAAGTTAAGGTACCTTTTTTATCACATACACATTCGGGAGTAAATGGCTTTGCTCTAGCGCTGATGGTGGTGGGGTAGGATGATGGCCTTCAACTTCCCTACCCAGATTTCCTGACTGTCGTGGGATTTGAGCCTGATCCTCTGGTCACAGGCTAGCTTCTCCAGCCTCTAGGCCACCACTGCCCCAGGAGTATAAATTCCATTGATCTGGATGTGAGACCAACAGAAAGACAAGTGTGAGGGGATCGTCTACAAAATGCAAAAAGCACTTTTGATGAATCAAGGTCTCCTCTCCTAAACTCAAGGTTGCAGTATCACTATGAGGAGATAAGCATATGCAGTGATTTTTTTTTCATGTTTACACAACGCTTCATTGTGACGTTATTGAATATTATTTATGTCATTTCTTGGCATACAGACCAATATAATTCACACTATTTGAACAACGGCTGATTTCAATGAAACTCTGGTTGTATCATGTTGTCTACCTCACTACGATCAGACAGAGGTGTGATTTGTCTCTCAATAACTTGTCATTTATGAGATACTAATCACAGAAGGTCAAAGCTGTTTGTGCTTTTGCACATGTGGGTCAGTTAAGGAGTGTCAGCTTTTCACAGTAGAATCTGATATATGACACATTTTAAAGAGTAATGTCAACTGTCAACCAAAAAATTGGATTGGGGCAGTAAATCTGAATTGGGCACTTGGGCTTGGAGTCTGAACATAGCCTGAAGCTGGGGACACGCTACACAACTTTCACAGATTTTGAAAAGACTTGGAGTTCACACTAACCGGCTGATGGAGACTGGGGACCACACATTTAACAACTGGGTCTGATGAGGGATCACACACTACATGACTTGTCAAACCAACTGAATGCATCAAACTCCGACCGTGCCTATGAGATGGGGGGTGTCAGTCCCCAATCCATATCTGTAAACAAACATGGCCTATAAACGGCTCGCTGTTACTCTTTGTGCTGCCATCTGCTCTGAGAAATCCAAGAAGACAAACAGATATGGCTGTTCGCAATCATTATATCTTCTGTCATCTTTTGTCCACTGACGCTATTTCCTGTGTCCCATCTACTCTTTTTCGTTGGCTGTTGGCAACTGGTTTTCAGTCGGGACAGTAGACAGGACGCAATTGTACAGTGTGTACTGAGTCGGCTTGAAAAATTCAAACAGGTTCAACTGCAATTAAAGTCTGGTTGGGTCTGTTCTCCTCATACAGATTTCTGTACCTTAGTGAACAAACATTTACAGCTCGATGAAAGCTTCCAATTTTGTCCTTTTGGAAAGTGCCGTGTTCCATTTTCCACCAATCCGTATGTTTTGTGACACACTTCCTGCTATTTAGTGATCAACTGTGAGACTGTTTAGAGAAGAGGTCAGTGCTGTGAAGTGGATATGTGCTGTTGGAGGTGGGAAGATCATACGGTCATACGATTTTTATTCACTGTCTTGTTCATTTTCTGAATTTTTATTCTTTTTGTTTAACATTTTCTTTCTTATTTGCATTGTTTGTTATTTTGCACATATTTTCAAAATATTGGGAAATATTAATCTTCATTTTGACCTAAATATTCTTAGTTATGGCGTTCACTTTGCTTCTTGGTTTATTTTCTTGTTTTGTACAGTTGTACAACCTCTTATTTTGTTTTTGTTTCAATTTGATTCAATTTACTCATTTTCATGTTTGTTTTTCACATTTTTTAGATAAAATGAAATCTTTTTTTTATCAATTTCCTTCTAATTTTGTTAATTTTCTTTGATACGTTTTCTTCACTGTTCTTATTTTGTTAATTTTCTTAATTATTTTTGTTTATTTTCCCCTTTTTCATTTCCTCAGTTTTCATCCATTCCTTTCTAACATTTTCTTAATTGTCTTGTGCATTTTCTTTGTTCTTATTTTGCAATTTTTTCTTTTTCTTCATTTCAGGCAAACTATTGGGAAACAAAGCCAAATTGTGTCTTGGTTTAAGCCTGTATAGCTTGTTAATGAAAATGCAAATTTTGCATTCTATTTTTAAAATTTTCTTTGTTACTGTCAATTTTTCATTTCTTATTTTTTTCTTTTGGTTCAGTTTGATTCTACTTTTGTGCCTTTCTTATTGAGTATGCTTTATTGTGTTCATTTTCTTTATGGTTTTTATTAATTTCCTTAATTTTATTTTTATTTTACTTCATTTTGAGTCATTTCCTTATTTTGCTAATTTTCTTAATGATTTGTGTTTATTATTTCGCTCATTTCAGTTGGGGAAACACAGCCAAAGTGCATAAATTTTGCCCTGTTTCTGCCTGGATTTGGCAGTTCCTCATTTTCTCTATAATGAAACATGACTGAGTCAAGACAAAATAAATCACATGTCACAAAGTTCAACTCGAGTGTGAATTGAACTTTGACCCATTTTGCCTTTTTGTAAGGCAGTACAGACCTGTTTACCTCGGGAAGTGTGACAAGGAGGGTTTGTCACTGCTCCATTAGTGTGATGGTGATTTTAAGAAATAAACCATGCACAGAGGAGAACAGGAGAGGAGGGGTGTTATTGCACAGAGAGGTGACACAGGAAGTCAGAGGAAGGCTGGCACAATGGCGTGGGTTCACTCTGGTTATTGTCATTTCTGGCCACCGCGCCACGCCTTGATATTCACAATAGACTGCATCCGCTCTGTGGGCCACCACTCGTCTAAAACCAGGAAACTCACAAGAATGTCTGCACAAGACAGGATTAAAAAAAACTGCCCCGCTGAATCCAGAGATAAACACTTACAAAGAAAATTTCACTTCACTAGGACTTCACCGTACACCTTCCAAATTTTCCATTTATATTCAGCAACAACTGAAGGCAGTGAGAAAGTGTATGAGTGGTGGAGCAGAAGTAATGTAGTACTACCAGCCGGCCGTAAGTCTGCTGTAAGAGCACATTTTATTTCCATGCATAAGATATTGGGCCGCTGTGTTTGTGTATCTTAGGCAATCCAACTTCCTTTCCTCACTCCATTACTTCAAGTCATCCACAAAATCAAAGATGATCACTGGACTCAGATATAGTCCCGTGTTTTGGATTTCATGCATGCGGATTCACTGTGGGAGGCATGGCTGACATTATTTTATATGAACTGTTTATTTATTTCAATAAATATACTCTTGCCTTCTTCTGTTAAGAGTCTTTGAGTGTCCTGAGAAGCACTATAGAAATTTGATGTATTATCACTAGTATTGTTAATGTGCATGGAGGAGGAAGGCACTCTCTTATACGACCACTTCTCCTCTTTTTCTTTCCTTCATTTATACCCCAATATGTTCAGATTACTGGGGGTTTGTTGTTTTTAGCTTGGGCTGGAGATGGGTGGTCCAGTTTTTAGCTTTTAGAATTGTAGAATCTGGAACAACAGGCAAACTGGTCCGACTAAGGGTCAGACTAAGAGTGATTCAGAAGACCCTTATGACTATGCCTTCCTGTGGGCCCACCACCTGCAGGAAGGGTCTTAAGGGTCTGGTGCTTTGTGGTGTGGGTGGCAGCTGAAGGTGGGGGTCTAAGTAGTCCAGTCCCCAGTTGCCAAAAATAGCTCCAACTGGGAAGGAGGCCCTGGGGTAGACCCAGGACATGCTAGAGGGACCATGTCTCTCTGCTGGCCTTGGAATGCTTGGGAATGGTTTTGTTTATAACTTATTTTTGAGGGTGTTCACTTCTGGGAAGGGCTTTGAACAATCCAGTTCAAGGAGGAGCTTCTGGAAGACCTCAAATGTACGTATATCTGAGCTTCTTGGGAAAGGCAAGATTCAGGGCATATGCTAAACCAAGTAGCATGCAGCAAGTCCTTGGATAGTTTCCCAGAACCGTCAGAACTTGGACACCCTCTAACACGATATCAATATTGTCGGAACCCTCTGAAGACTTGATGTTGTACATTTTCATGCTTTGTGCAGTAAGGTCCTGTGACACACTGTTGTCATCACCATCCTAAAATAGGAGAACTAAGAATGTTACTTCACTGTAAAGCCCAAGTAAAAAAGGTCCTAACTGAAAAAGAAAACCCTGGGTCTAGCACAGGTGTTGCATATAATGCACACAATGCTTAAGAAAAAACACTTCATCTCTATAACAGATGTTTTTTTGTAGTTGTAAACATTTGTAAATGAAATTTGAAAGGAAATCAATCCATTACTATGTGAATCAATTTCATCCTGGCACTTGTATTGATGAGTATCTGATTATAAATTTTCTAATAGAGGCTGCATGGCACTATAAACTCATTCCTGATTGTTACGGTTTTATTTCCCGAACGAGGAGCCCATGTGTTACCATAGGCAGAGGTGGGTAGTACTCCAGTACATTTACTCCTTTGCATGTACTTGAGTAGTTTTTCCATAAAATGTACTTCTGAAAGTAGCTGTCCTGCAGAATACTTTACTCTTAGTTACATTTGGAATGAAAATGAATGTACTTCTAATCAGTTACATTTGGAAACCCCTCAATTAGTAACAGTAAAGGGAGGTTTAAATAGCAAGAACATACAAAATAACCAATTAAATGAGAGCAACCCTGACCCAAATAGCCAAGTAAAAATATCAAAATGAATAAACTAAGCAACAAAGTGAGCAAAAATGTACATAAATAATCAGAAATATCAAAAAAGAACAAAATGAACAAAATAAAAATTATTTAAATATTTAAGAAAACTAAGTGATTAGGGGCCATAGGAAGCAATAAAATCACCAACAAAGACAAAAATAATTAAGAAATTGAAAAAAAAATCCACCAAGCAAGCAATAAAATTAACAAAATAACCAAGTACACAAATATGAACAACTTGAGCAACAAACACTGAACAAAAAAACAAAATATGCAAGGAAATGAGTAAATGTGAACAGACTGAGCAACAACGTTAAAACACCTCAAAAAGTAATCAAGTATATAAAAACAAAATAACAAAAAAAAGAACAAAAAACAATATATGGTAAATGAGGCTATAACATTATGTAGTTACTGAGTACTTGAGCAGTTTTTTTTACGAGATACTTTTACTCAAGTACTGATGTTTATGAGTCCAGTCATCAGAATTAGAAAGCAATGGTACTTTTACTTGTGTACTGTTTATTTTGCTCAACCCATGCCCAGTGGTTGCTAGAGTAAAAAAAACTTTTTTCTTTGTTCTACAAACTACTCACAATATTTCTGAGGTTTTAGGAAGTTGGACATACCAAAAAAAAAAAAAAAAAAAATTACATCTAAAGCGTGTACATGATGCAACATGGGTACAATGTGGAGAAATAAACACATCATCAGCGCTCTGACCTGACATTGTACAAGGACTTGTGACAAAGCTGGCAAACATTGTGATTTTTGACATTTAGATGGAGGTTTTACTTCAAGTTTGAAGTTAATGCTTCCTTCCTGTATTTTTTCCAAGCTGGTGTTGATGAAATGTGTTATAAAATTATCATAAGGTCTCAGGTATCACATTGATTGGTTCATGGGGGATACAGTAAACTGAAATTACAGTTTACTGAGGCTGAGGGATTCTGTTTGGCCACATATTAATTGCTTCATTTAATACCAATCTGAGCTGTAGCTTGTGAACTTTCTTCTCTGCCTTTGCCCTCAGTGGTAAAATGTGAAACGGTATATCCTTATTATACTGTAATTACAGTGCAGTGGAGGCCAAAATTACTAGCCCCCTATGAAGATTTGATGCTTCTCATTCCAGTTCTGAAACACTGTCACCAACACTCCTTATTCTTAACGCTCAGTCACACCCTCTAAAAATGCTGGCATATGTTTTTTTTTTTTCCAATTTCGGGCATATATATATATATAGCATATTCATAATGAGTTCGACATATACAAAACATATTAGTAACTTACATAGAACATTTTGATAATTTATAGATAACTCAAAAAAACATGTTCCTTGACACAGATGTGATCTGAGGAAAAAGTCACACAGTGCTGGATCAGGTAAACATGGAAAAAGATCAAGCACTGTGATTCGTTTTTGGGTCAGAACCAGCTTCACTGAGAGCAGCATGTGAACTGGAGTGTTGTCTTGATGAAGAATGAAACCACTTTTCCCACAATTCTGGTCTCTTTCAATCATTTTGAAGGATTTGTTCAATTTGTGGAATGTTTTCAGAAATTTTTGATGTGCATGGGTGCCCAGAGCGCTCATTGTTTTGGACATCCTGACATGCAGCGTTCCTCATACACCTCAGTGAACGGATGAAAAGATTCAGCTGCTGTTTTGTTCAATTTCACCAAAATGTCAAGTTAATGCTTTGCTCAACTTTTAAGCTGCAGTTGCATGTGAATATGCATTACTATACAACAGCGTGACTGAACCATATGGTTTTATTCTCATTAGCGCAGAATCACTATTTTATAGTCTGACCTTATACTGTATGTGCAAACACACATAATGTCATGTCTTGTACGGGACAGTCCGCTAAGAAATCACAGCGTGAAAGCAAAACGACAATTAAAAAATGGTTCATACTTTCAGATGTGAATTAGCCTTAAGTGTAACACTGAAATGGGTCCTTTGTTTGCATGCTCTGCTCATTTTTCACTGAATTTGTTATCAGACATCTGTGAATAAGATACCATTTTCCTTACTGACATTTAGAACTGTGGAGGTGCACACAGGCTCGTCTGAGCCAGGGCATTTGTCCCCTCTGGCATCACTGCACTCAATAGTTTGTGGGCTTCTAGCAGACCTCGTGTGTGTGTGTAATACTATATTGCTTGGGAAGGGGTGGTATAGTTTTGTATCTTGGTGTTTTTTGCATTGCGTGATTATACTTTGTGACAGACCGTGAAAACAAATTTCCCAGTGGAACAAAAAGGCTATCTACTTTCTGTGTGTCTGTCTGTCAGTCTAACAACAGCGTTAACCATAATAAGTGTCCGTAAGCCAGGTCTAAGATCATACTTTGCAAAAATGTTGCACTTCACCTCCAAGGACAGGAATCCAGGCAATAAAGCCCAACAGAAACAATTGCGTGCAGATAAAAAGACTAAATTTATGACCGGTAAAGAGCTAACTCATATGGAATTAAAACAAAATTAAAATTAGTGCTCACTTTTGTATTAAAAATGGTGCAATGTCGACGTCATTTACTGATGTGTGATGAAAATTGATTAACAAGCTCCCGTTGAATTCATTAACACGTCAGCGAGAAAAGATGTCACTCATCAGTAACTGCTGTTTGGAAGGTGCAAGAAATTATCAGAGAAAGAGTCCTGAAGCACAGTGAAATCACACGTCACTCAATGTGGATTACCAGTGATGTAGAAGTGTTTAATTATCACCTCACTGTGTATCGGTATGTGTGCAGATTAAGGTAGGGAGACAAAGAAACACAGCCTGCAAGTGTTTTACAGCATGAAAGGAAGGTATTTTTAACCTTAGTGTGTGACTGGGTTAAAATGAACTACACATGAGTACTTGAGTAAAAGTGTCATAAAAATACTATTCAAGTAGTGAGTAGCTTCATAAAAAGGGAATTTATTACACCATCATATATTCTTCAAATATTTAGCTCATTCTTGTTAATTTAATTGGTTGTATTATTCATTTTTTAACTTGCTTGATTAATTTTATTGGTTATATTATTCATTTTTTAACTTGCTTGATTAATTTTAGTTAAGCTATATACACTGAACAAAAACAAAAAGGCAACATTTTTGTTTTTGCTCCCATTTCTCATGAGCTGAACTCAAAGACTGAAGACTTTTTCTATGTACACATAAAAAGGTCCATTTCCCTCAAATATTGTTCACAAATGTGTCTAAATCTGTGTTAGTGAGCACTTCTGTTAGATAATCCATCCACCTCACAGGTGAGGCCTATCAAGATGCTGATTAGACAGCATGATGATTGCACAGGTGCCTTAGGCTGGCCATAATAAATCCATTTGTTCACATTTACTCATTTTGGCATATTTTGTTTCTTGTTCACTTTTTTTTTTGCTTTTTTCTTGATTATTTGATTGTTTTAGCTCATCTGTTTTTTTGTGAATCAATTTCTTTACTATGTTAATTTGTTCATCTACTTAAATATTTTTGAATTCTGCTCATTTATTTATTTGTTTGTTGACATTTTGTTGATTTTTTTTTCCATTTTTTGAAATTAGTTTCCTTTTTCTCATTTTCTTGCCTATTTTGTCTAGTTTTTGTTTCTCATTTCATTTTTATTTGGTTTCTGATTATTTTGGTCCTTTTTGCTATTTTTTGTTTTTATTGTGGACCTTTCTTCATTTTCTTTATCATATTGTTAATTTGATTAATTTACTTCATTGTCTTCTCAATTTTTATTTATATTTTTCATTTTGTTAATGTTTTCTTCATTTTGTTCAGTTTTGTGATTATCCTATTAAATTTGTGGCTTAGTTTATTCATTCTGACAGTTTGTGATTCTTTTTACTTGTGCTCATTGAAGTGGAACAAATTGTAACTGTGAAAGTGCATGTGTGGAAATTCCTATATTTACTCCCATTTACCTTAAATCAGTTATCCTGTTTCTAAGCTATCCTGTTGCTAAGCT
>JAQQAE010012065.1:0-13328 GCA_029823295.1 Pseudamia nigra | reverse complement strand
CGTACCGGGGGGGGGGGGGGGGGGGGGGGGCCATCTCTCCTGGGGCACCTGTGCCAGCTGCAGCCTGTTCTGTGGACGAGGAACCCTGTTGTTGATCTGCCTGCTGGGTGTGTCCTGCGGATGCTCAGTGGGTTGGGGTCTGGGGAGGATGGCAGCCATGGCAAGACATTTGCTCTTTGTGCCTGCGGATTCGCCATCCTGCTGGAGGACTGTCACATTGTGGGGCATTTTATACAAAAATGTATAAAAATGAAAATGGTGGCTGTTTTCATGGCTTTTTACAGGGTTAAATCTATACACCCCTTTGTGAATTGTTGGAATGGCACTTGTTTTTGCCAAAAACTGGAATGGCTCCAGTTTTTGCCAACTGAGTATCCATATGCAGTGAAGCATGTCAACAGCACTATACACCAACTAAGCAAGCAGTCAAACATTTGGGCATCCAACAAAAATAAACTCTCCCACCACCTGGTTTTGAGAAAAAACAACACTCTGCTTGAAAGTTTTCATTGACTGTCAGTGTACTAATCATTTGACATTTATGGTGTTATCAGAATTGCCTGGTATGAAAATTGTTATCATGACAGCAAGCTTTATCTTAAATTAACTCACACTAAATTTACTCTCTTTCTTTCCTGATGTGCTGGCAAGAATGACAGCAACATCTCGAGGTAGATCCAGGTTCATTCTTGCTTCATTTTTTATTGGTAGAACCACAGCTTCTTGACAGTCTACAAAAAATACGAGTCTATCAGGCTCCAAGTTTACAGCCAGCTGTACCCATTCATCCCTGGAAAAAGGGTTTTGTTTGGGAAACTGTAAACTGGCAACATCCTTTGATCCTCCTGCAGGCTGATAGTCCAAACTCAAAGTCTTTGAGGAGGAGACAAGTTGTAGAATAGGTGAGGATGAAGAGGAGAGAGAAAAAAGGGTGGCATTGGAGCCTGATGTTTGAAGGGCCACCAAATGCAACCCCATGTTGCCCTGAAGGTTGGAGTGGAGGAAGTGGGAATATTCACGAGGAAGAGTCAGGTGTGGTGTTCTGGAGCGTATTTTATACATCACACCGCTTGGACTCTGCAGTCTGGACACCCCGCTTATTGGGTGGGACATGTTCAGAGCTGCGAGGAGGTCGACCACTAGACGAAGAGAGAAAAAACACAAAGACCCCTGAGAATCACACAGACACTCATATCACAAGGATGAGTCCCATGTCTAATAGAGGGGGATGTTATACTTTCTGAGGGAAATCAGAGTGAAGTTACTCATCAGCTGGTTTCACATGGGTGACTTTAGCCCCTTGAGGTAAGTTAGTGATAATAGGGGTCCTAAACCCACCTCATCTGGTTTTGACCCATGGGAATAAACTTTGGAAAAAACTGCATTACAGTCAGTGGTGTAGCATCACCATTTACAGCTAAAGATAACTTTCAAAGTCAATGAAGTACAAGTTTATTGTAAAACTGTTGAGATGCAAGACTGTGAAAATACATAATCATAAAGACTACTAACAGGATGTCACATACGTATCATCATAACTTTGTCTTGCTACAGACCAGCTGAAGAGTCTCTGCAGCTCTACATGAAGTCAAATGAAGTCCACCAGTTCAGTATTTGCACATAGTACTTTCCTGACTTTTTGCTTCTTAGATGGACACATATCATATAAGTTCATGGTGGTGTAATTCAGTCAGGATCAGAAAATTGTCAGCCACTCACCAATGACTGTATTATAATTTTGTTCAAAGTAAGGTACCCCATTACCTCCCCATTACCAGGAGGAGAGGGAGAAGGAAATGTGTGTGGCTTAAGATCTTTATGGGCTGTACAAATAAAACAAATTTTGCAAGACGAAAAAGTAGTGTCAGTCAGATTCAGTGTGCTGATAATTATTTTTATAGAGAATAGTAGTGTTATTTAAATATTCATCTATTACTCTCTTAATATCTAAATTGTGTGAAAATTGCATCTTCCCACAGCTCATGTCCAAACCAACAATTCAGATCCCAAATACTGTATGTCCAGTTTACCATTGTCTCTAGGCTTCTGAACATTGAAGTATTATATAAAAATACTACATTTGATAATTGTGCTTTTTCGTGCTAAAACAAGACAAAAATGTTGCAGATTAATTTTAGAGTTGTCACATCATTAAACATTCGCAGCCACACAGAACATCTCCCGATAAAGAGCTGTTGTGAACACAGACATTTCAGACACACACATACATCAGTTACATCAGTTTTTTCATTTGATCTTACTTTATAAGTTATTTAACAATCCCATACTGGAACTAGAGGGCACTCAGAGAGCGCAAACCTCCCCCAAGGCTGTTGTTCACTCAAACTGTTATTTTTGACCAGCCAAGGAGGATATGTATACATGTTGGTTTGTTTGTTAGCAGGATTTTATACTGGAGGTGGTCAGGATCAGGATGTGGATTCTGGAAAAAAAAATCACTTTCTTTAACATTGTGAGATAGGCCCATTTTTCAACTTTTTTGCTAATATTATCAAAACTTTTGCGCCAATCACCTCAAATATCTAAAAAATCATAATCCGTTCAGAAGTTTTCACATAATCCTGCAAACAAACCAGGGTCAACGTCTGGGGCTGTTCAGTGAGGCCAATGTGCAAGTACGTTTGCGTGGTAATCCCACCGCTTGGCCACTGGGGAATCGATCATCCGGCTCCAAGAAAATTTTTTCTCAAAAAGATACATTGGACTTCTATCTGACAATACTAAACAAATACATTTTTTTCATGGGTCATTATGTTTTATTTGGACCCTCTAATAAGTAATGTGATGGTCCTTTAACTTTTTGCTTCGTTATTAAGATATTACAGCAAATAAGCTGACAAATGACTGCCGTGCTGGGGATTGATTGACATTTCGCTATAGCAGCAGCTCACTATCGCGATTCAGAAGTTTGTATCTTGTATTTATTCAATATGTTCATAGTTATACATGAGATTCACTCGACTGCAGCTGTGGGTAAGTGTTTACACTAACAACACTGAAATATGCTTTTGTTTGATACTGCGTGGTGAAGTTTTACCGCATCAGTAAGATAGTGGCTAATGTTAGCTGAACATGAACATGAACGCTTTGTAAGCTCCGCTGCCGTTCATCCAAATATGGTTACATCCTGTTTTTGGCTCCAAGATGCCGTCCAGGAAGTGACAACTTGATTGACCTCAAAATGGCCCTTCAGAAGCCAATGGGTGATGTCACGGTCACTTTGTCCATAATATATACAGTCTATGAAACAAACAGACAAACCAAAAATCTACCATTTTGGATTTTGAGGTTTATATAAAGAATGTGGTGTAAAATGAAAATTAAAAAAAAATGTTGCTCAGGGATCCTCAGATGTCAGTCCTGAGAAGATGCTCACTAGGGAAAAACAAGCTGTTCTGGATTTTTGTTATTTGTGACACCACAAGTCATAACCAATTTTAGTGAAACTAATCAAGTTACACACATCAGACGAGCAACTGGGCCACGCCTCGGGGATAAACAAACAGTTCTTATAAACTTTAACGTAAGTTATGGAAGACAGGTGCCAAAAAATACCCGACAGAATAAAATTAGCTTAGATACTGGGTAAATTTTATATTTTTGGACTCTACTTACAAAAGAACATGAGAGATATATTATAAAGAGTTACGTTTAATTCATTTTAATCATGTCCATTCATTGCTAGCATACCTACTACTTGTTAGCCTTTGTGAGAATAATATAATAACCAAAGATGCCAAAGGGTTGGTGTGTCATTGGCTGTACAAGCAACAATGAAAAAAAACAGGATCTCAGCTCCTGAGTCATATGGCTCCAAGCCATCCAGCCATCATTGTGTTTGCTGTGTAAATTCCTGTAACACACACTGTGCATGAAGAATGTTGTGAGATTCGATGTACTGTTAATTACACTGACCAGCCTGATGCATAACAGTTAATAGCTAATAACACTGACATCCTAATTATTGTTACATACCTACTATCCAAAATTAATTAACATATTTACTATAGAGCAGGGCTTAAAAGTAACATACATGTATTTTACTTTTAATTTGCTTACCTAGAGACCCGATAACAGAAAAATAGATATGTGGGTTGGACCCTCTGGCCACTGGGTCAGGTCATTACACCAACATGACACTGGGAGGCTGAACAGACATGATTTAAGTTTGAACAAACGTAACTTTTTCTAATATCTGGCACATTCAAATCAGGCAAAGTCAACAAATAGGAAGTAGGCGTGCTGTTTTCGGACAATTTGCAAACTAATTTCATTCTGCTGGTTTTCTTTTGGGTTTGCTTCAGTTAAAACAGCCATTTGTTTTCCCTCTGAAGGGCCCATGTACCATAGATATGACATCATGCTGGTCTGATGTCATAATCAAGTGCATTAATTCAACCACATAATTTTAAAACATTGCAAGTTACAATCAGTCCTATTCAAACTGGACTTAATCATGAGTGTCAACATGACTTTTGTGGTTCCACCAATCCTAATGTTTTATGATTACTGTGTGGGTGGTTCCAACACCTCTCAACATTTTTGGCAGTGTTAAGAAGAGACCCTGGGAAAACCAAAGAAAAATCAAATCAATACACTATTTTTACCAGCACTGTTACAAATGTATTTAATAGACAACTTTAACTCTAAATTTAAATGTCACTATATGGGACCTTTAAGCAGCACTTGAGAATATATTGTGACTTCATTTTTCAGCTGTCAGATGATGCACCACAATAAGAAATCGACATGCATGAAAATAAACTGATACAATGATTTAACAAAAGACTTATTACCGTCCGTGTTGTTGGGAAACAGCTGTCCGTGCACGCAAAGCGCAAATACGCAAAGTAAATGGATCTCGAGCAGCATGAGCGTCCTCGCTTTGCTCTCCATGCTGAGACAGTAGATTAAAGTCCAAACATTTTACACAAAAAACATGGTATTCCTTTTTTTAACACTGCCTGTTTCATCCGTTCTGTGCTCTCAACTTTCCCCGTTCCTCCACAGAAAAGCTTCCCAAGAGCGCGCAGGGAACATGAAACATCTGGATGCAGGCAGGGCGTCACTTCTCTGTAGTCACACACTTAACCAGCCAGCATTCTCCCCCGGGGTCACAGTCTGTTATCTATCACAGTTGGCATAGCAGTTAGTTGCACATATAAGTTTCTCGAGATGCGAGAAAAAAACATGCGTGCAAAAGTTCAGGTGTGCAGCGTTCGTGGGTTCTCCCAAGAGGACAGCCGTGCGTCTTTTCTTCTCCAGTTTTCCCTCTTTTTTATAGAACAAACTCTCCACCCAACACTACTCTGTGGTGTTGATTCCCATGGACCCTGGTTTTGGTAATCAGCTAAAACCTGGTCTGGAGACTGGAGAGGAGCCATACTGAAGCAGCTAAGTGTGATAATGGCATACGTGGGAAATACTCAAGTACATTTACGCCATGTACTCCTGAGATTATCTGCAGAATACATTTTACTCTTGGTGGCATTTGTGATGAAAATTGTACTTCTACTCAGTTACATTTGGCTCCATATACATACTCAGTGAGTAAAGGTAATTTTTTTACACTGAACTTAATTACATCTAAATAGCAATGAACAGCAGATTATTCTCTGCCTACTTTCTCAATCCAAAATAGTGGAGAACAAAATATGAATAAATATAATAAAGTACATGAATAAAATGAACAAACTATGTGACACAATGAGCCAAAATGAACAATGACTAACATGAGCAATAATTAACAAAATAAACAAAAAAATGACCAAAAATCAACAAAAATGACCAAATATATTAACAGAATAAACAAACTAAGCAACAAACATGAACAAAATAAGCAAACTAAAATGATGTTGAAAAAAAATCAGTGATCACAAATGAACAAAACAATCTACAAAATGAACAAAAAACACAACAAAATGGGCACAAAATAAACAGAATTATCAAGTAAATTAGCAAAAAGTAGCAAAGCACTAGTCACAAATGATCAAAATAACCAACTAAATTATACAAAAATGATCAAAATGAGCAACAAATCTTGAAATAAGCTAATCTTGAGCTCAACAATGTTTTTGTCTTGATTTTTGAACGTAAACTGTGCTTAACATCATGTGTTTTTACACTTACCTGGTTCTGGATCTGACATTTTTAATGATGACAATTAATGTCCACTTTATATTGTTTGGGTTAAACCACCTTGTAAAATGCAATGTGTGAGGTTACAATAAATTCCATGTCACTCACTACGTACACATTTAATCGAGTTCTTATTTGTATGAGTACTTCTCCTTTAGTCATTATAAGTAACAATACATTTACTTTAGTACTGTTTCTGTTAGCTTTGTCCACTGTTGGATACATGACTTAAATATGAGGACTGTTTACAACACTAATCACATATGGGGACTCTGCTGCCTTCAGGGAACAGAGGTACAGGTACCCATAATGTAAATCGTTAAATTTTATGGTTTAGACTTGTTTAAAGGTTAGAATGAGGTTAGACATAGGTTAAGGATCTTGGGAATGAATGTAAGTCAATGCAGTGTCCCCTAAAGTGGTGAAAACATGAGGTGTGTGTGTGTGTGGGGGGGGGGTGGGAGAGAGAGAGAGTGCAGAGGGAGTGGGCGGGGGTAAACATAAGTAGTCATGTTTCACTGCTTTGGAAACAGTCTCAGTGTGCATCCCACTGTGTTTACCCCCCCCCCCATTCAACCCTCCACCACTGGCTCCAGAACTCTGCTTTTTCCTCATGTTGTTGTCCTGCGAGAGAGCTCTTCTTTGAGGACACCTATACAACAGTCTATTGGACATTATGCCTCCTTGGTGTTATTTAAGAATTTGTGGTGTGATGACAGGACCTCCAGCTGTTTCCCTAATGGATGGAGCAGAACAGAGAACTTTTCATCACTCTTCTGGAGCCAGATTGTTTACTGCTGATGAAGGTTTGGGGGCCAGACTATTTTTGAGGCCACAGAGGAGATAGGGCTTGGGTGAATTTTACCTGTCTGGTTGGTTTAAGTATACCGTGGCTGACTACTGGTTCCAGTGTTAAAGGTCCCATACTGTGAAAATCCATCTTATTGGGTTTTGAGGATGATATAAACCCAGTGATATAAGAATGCTTAATAGGATTACAGTAGGTGTTGCAATCCCAGTTGATTCAGCACAGTACTTACCTTGAGTGGGTTTCCATCATCTTGGTTGGCTTGTTTTGATAAAGTCCTTTCCCCATGCACTGCATCTTCAGTTATATACCTGAGCTTTAGTGGGTGTTTTGTCTGTTTACCGCTATTTGAGCTAAACAGAGTGTGGAATATTTATTTTAGGGGGGTGGGTTTGGAGTCCTAAGGATTGTAAGGACTATTATTTGAAATTTTAGGACACATTGTCAGTGGTAAATCCCAGAATTCCCCAGTGTTTCAGCCATTACTACTACTAACTCACATCTGAGGGAGGGAGGGAGGGAGGGAGTGAGGTCCCGCTGGGGTTGATCAATTCCTGGGGTGTGTCCAGTAAGTAGAATTTGGGTATAAGGCAGGTTTAGGAGAGCCATTACTTCTTGTATCCCATGTGGCACAAAGTTCCAGGAAGTAACACTCATTTACACACAAATTTAAAAAAAAAAGAAAAAGCTGCCAAAATATCAACTTGTTTACGTACTGTCAGCTCTGAGAAATCCTCACAACAAGATGGACTACAGGGAAAACAAGCTGATTTGAATTGAGTTTGAGTGATTTATGACATCAGAAGTTATAACCAATCATATTCAAGTTAAAATTAACCCCAGCCCCATGAGCAACTGACAGAACTCCTGTGTTTTTTCAGGACGTGGTCCATAAAAGTGCACTATTATTATGTGTTCACAGTAACCTATTGTCAGATTATGATCCAGGGTCATGTTGGGAATGAACTGCAGTTCAACCAATCAGAGTGTTTTCTGATTTTAAAAAAAGCGGGGAAGTATGACACCTCACAGTGAAATCTGCGTACAGTATATAGCAAATCTGAAGTTACGAAGAAGCCAGTGGATGAACATGGAAAAATCAAATCAACACACTTTATTTTGTTAAGACCCTTACAGAAATACATAATAGACATACAAGCTGTACAGATATAACATTAAATGAGACATATTGCAAAACATTCAGTTTCATGTCTTGTCTTATTATAAACCCAGTCTCTGAATATGATGTTAAAGTGTGAAAGTTCTTACTCAAAGGAGGAAAAATGCTCCGTTTTTCAGCTAATTGGTCATGAAAAATTTGGATTTATGGATATTTGTGATGTCACAACTATACAGTCATTGTCATCAGTGAGTCCTTGAGAACCACCTATTTTGAGGTAATGTGCCAGCGAGTTTTTATGATGGAATTTGTGGCACATACAAGAAAAGTTTGATACAGGGCTGAAAATCAGAGGTAGAATGAAGGATCTCTGTGGTGGTTTTTAAAAATCAAAACACAAGTGTTAAAATGTGGGACCTTTAAAGGAAACAAACGCGTGTGACATCACATCTTCAAACAACTGATTTCAATCAAGCTCCTCTTTCCCTCTGTGCATCCAGAAACGAAAGCCATGTGAGTCGAGCCAGCAAGTCCATAATAACCACAATTAGAGAGCTTTCCTACAAGAGTTAGAGTGTTTATTTTAGAGCTTTTAACATAACCACCCTCCCTCTGCCCGGAATGCAGATAAGACGCTGGTTGTAGACTCGAACCGTCAAACTTATTTCCACTTCTGAAGCATTTTGAGCATAGTTTCAATTTTTAAGACAGCCATCTACAGTTAAATCCCTACAGTCCAGAGATGTTTCCCAGATGGAGATAACAAAACACTGCTGTCACAACAGTTAGCACCTTGTTGGCCTTTTCCTCTCGCGGGGAAGTGAATTGAAGTTACACCTAATCTAATGTGTAAGAGAAATTCAGCAAAAACCAATGAAAAAAAAGGAGGAATAGATTTGAGGGAGGATGTGCCCCCACCGTGGTGTTTAATTAATGGCCACTCTTTTTGGACCAGTAGTTTATACAGTTAAATGATATGTAACAACACTGCTTTACATAAGCTATTACATTTTTGTTTATTTTGGGGTCATTGTTGGGTTATTTTGTTGATTTTACTTAACTTTTTTTTTTTTTTACCTTTTTGATCATGTTATTTATTATTTTGTTCATACTTGTTCACCTTCTCCATTATTTTGTTAATTTCCTTCATTAGGTTGTTCATTTCCCTTTCATTTTTGATTATTTTCTTGATTGTTTTGCTTCTTTGGGGGATTTTTTTGTTAATTTTTTCTCTATGTATGTGGATTATTTTTTTCCCATGTGGTGAGTATTTTGGTTCATTTTTGTTAATTTATTGCTTATTTTGTTCATTTTTGTTCATTATTTTGTTCATTTAGTTTCTTTTCCTGTTGGTTCATTATTTCATTTCTTTTGCTGCTTATTTGGTTTTACTATTGTTCATTTTCTGAATTATTTTGTTAGCTTCACACTAATTTTTGTTGACTATTTTGTTCATTTGTCATGGATTGTTTGTTTTTTTTATTTCATTAATTGTTTTATTCATTTTGGATACAATCTTTCCCCCCTTTTGTACAACTGTGTTCATTTTGTCTACTGTTTCACTTTTGTTCATTGTCTTGTCGTATTTTCTTCATTTTTCTTCATTTTTGCAATTACTTTGTTCATTTTGTGGATTTATTTGTTTGTGTTTTTTCATGTGTTGATTAACTTTTATTATTTTTGTTTAATTTTTGTTATGTTTTGTTCCTTTGTGTCTGTTTTGTTCCTTTGTTTCTTGATTGTTCCATTTTGCTGCTTATTGTATTGATTTTGAGGACTAGTTTGTTCCTCACTCTGGTCAATTTAGCTGGTTTCATTTGCTTGTTTTGTTCATGTTTGTTCATTTTCTTGATTATTTTGTACATTTTTGCTCATTTCTGCTCATTTTCTTGATTTTCTTATTCATTTACTTTGTCAATGTGCTCACTTTTACTTTCATTCTTGCTTCTTTTATGTTGCTCATTTTGTTCCCAAATCAATGAGATACTTGGCTTTGTACTCCAGTACTCAAAAGAAACCTCTATGCTTAATGCAATGTTTAGTTAGTTATTTAATGCATGGCCTGCACGGATCTGAAAGGTGGCCATGTGTGAGATTTTAATATTTGCATTGTTGTTTTTTTTTGTCATTAACGTCAGTGATCAAGAAGAAACACAATTCTGCTACAACAGCTGCTCAAACAATGTTATTCTCACAAGCAACTGTTGTCTAGCAGTCGTCTCTTTGTAGCCTTTTAACTGCATCTCTACTGACATCCAGTGGTCAGCTACAACTGGAGTAACACATCCTCAGTTCGTCTTCACCACTGATGGTGACATTAAGCATCCCCATGTTTTCACATGACACATCTTTCAACCAGTGGTGAGCAGAATGAATAGAAATGTAAATGTATTTGATCACATTTGATCACATTTTCCAGGACAATTTCAGCTGCTATAGTATGACAGACATAGGATGTTCACACTCACGGAACAAGACTAGCAACACTCTTCACCTGAAAGTCATTAGTTTTGTCTCTAGGTGCTTCTTTGGAAAAAAGTACGGGATTGAAAAAATCATTCAAAAATAAACATTAATAACAGCAAAAATGAAAAAAAAAATCAACTTTCATGATTTACTTGACAATTTTGTTCAGTGTTGCTCATTTTGTTGCTTAGCTTGTTCACTTCATCAATTTACTTCACTTATTGGCTGATTTAAAAAAAAAATGTCCATGATTATTTTCTTCCTATTTGTTGATTTAATTGATAATTGTACACATTGTTGCTCATTTTATTGCTTGGTTTGTTAAGTTTGCCAATTAATTTATTATTCATTGTTTTGTCCATTTTTGCCCGTGTTTTTTGATTTCTGCAATTCAGGGATGACAACGAAGCAGTGTGTAACTACTGCTGTTCATTGGGAGAGAAGTCACTGTCAAATGAGACATTGGGGTCTGTAACCAAATGTAACTGAGTAGAAGTACATTTTTCAAAAGTAGAAATATACTGTAACACAATCCTCAGATGTATTTTTTAAGTACTACGTTCCAGTAATTGTAATGTTTTTACACATAGTTTTAATGTTGTTTGCTGCCAGCATCTGCAAACCTGGGTGTTGTCTTAAAACCGTTCATCACTGTGCAGTCTTTAACCTTACCCCGAGGCAGGTTTCAGTCCTCAAACTCTTCTACACACCCCTGTTTCTTCTCTGACAATGCAAAACCCTCACAAGTCTGCAGTAACAAAAACATATCTAATGGGGGGAGGCATGCTTTCATCGTGGGAGCCCTGAAGATATTTGCAGACATGCTCATTTAAGTGCTTCTGTGTATTTGTGTGAGTTTACACATGCTGGGACAAGTGTGTTAAGGGAAGTGGGTTAATCTTCAGAAGTCGAACAGCCGATTTTTGATAGCTAATCCCCCATCTGGCCTTATTAGTAGTGACACAACACTAATTGAATAATTCCAGCAACCTGAGAAGCCAAAGTACAAACTCAGAGCCTTGATAAGACTTAGCAAACTTGTGTGTATACATGTAGTAAGTAAACATTAAGTGTTGGGTTGAATGGGCTGCTCGCCCACTCACAGGCAACAGCACTGCCATGTTTTTGTTTACAAGTGTATTTTAAGTCTGCTTCCACCATATCTCCAGGTATATATTTGTCAAAAGTATGTAGGTCATTACAATCTATGTTCTCAGAACTTATTTTTATTGTCTGTGTGGAAGAATTTGGGGAAACAACCTGTGTGTCATATGTACATCATACAAATACAGACCTGCTTAGGGGTAGGGGGTCAAGTTAAGCCTCCTTATGT
This sequence comes from Pseudamia nigra, assembly GCA_029823295.1. Taxonomy (NCBI): domain Eukaryota; kingdom Metazoa; phylum Chordata; class Actinopteri; order Kurtiformes; family Apogonidae; genus Pseudamia; species Pseudamia nigra. Next base: position 1,442 of record JAQQAE010012065.1, on the reverse strand, counting down.
AGGTAACAACTCTTGTCCTAATTTGATAATTTGGGCCAGACAGACAGAAAGACGCTATCCATTTGATAAACAGGCAGTTGCCTCTCAAGTTTGCAACTATCACATCTAATGATTCACATGATGCACAGCAGGGTGTGTTCAACATTAGCAACTAGGGATTGGACCATCCAGGCCCCTTTGGGTGCAACCCAAACCACACAGCACTCTTACGACCCTTCCTCAAGGTGGTGGACCCACAGGAAATTCTTCATCATAAAGGTTTTCTGAATCACTATTAGTCTGACCTGTCACCTGAGACCAAAATGCATTGAGAGACCCTACCAGGGGCGAATTGCCCCTGACAACATACCGTAGGTCCATAACAAAGTGCAGAGATCTGGCAAAACCATGCTATGAGCTCTACAAAATGTTGCTCTTGAACAAGACCTGTGCAGACTGCTGTGTTTTGATTGTAGGACAAAATGATTGTGCAGTTCTGAATTGAAGAAGTCATGTGGATGACTGGTGAAGTGTCTTCAAGAAAACACATCAGTCCAGTTGATGTAAAAAAACCTACAAGATGCTTATTTTGTTCATTTTTGTATGCAAGTGATGCAGTGTGGATATCATGAATATCAGTCAGTGGTGATGTAAAAGACACATAGTTCCCACTGAAGTCACATTGCAAAAAATCACATTTGTATTGGATTCAGGACCACATGTGGAGATGGCTCAGAACACGCTGCCACCAAAGATCAGATTTGAGTCACATACAGTATGAGCAAAAAGATCAGATTTGAGCCACTTTCACCTGCAGCATCAACATAGCCCTAAATTCACTTATGAACAGGTGTTGGACCTCACTGCAGGACACTTGCCCTCTTTGATCTGATTGGCTCGGTTTGGCTCTGACCGGGTAAGCCCCACCCTCAGATTTTAGCCTCTGAGCTGATGCTGATCCCAGGATTTACACCATAAGCTGCTGTCTGCTCTTTAATGTTTGTGGGAGGGGTTTGATCATATGTATTAGTGTGCACGTATATCATTGATTGTTGTCACCGTCCTTATTACTAAAAGTTTTCTGTTGTTCTGAGTAGCTCTGGGTGGCTTTTCAGGGTTTTGTGTTAGTGTCAGAGATGCTCGTTCCATCACATGCCAAGGGGATATGGAGACTGACAGACAAGCTGCAGAGGATTTGACAACAACAGGTCAGTAAACATGGTCTGAGTTCACATTGACTGGAAACTCACATTTGTAAAATGCCAGGGTGTATTTATTTCCATTTCACGAGCTAAAAGTTTATAGTTTGTAATGATGCAACATTTGATTGTACCTAACCTCTCACAGGAAAACAGACATGCAATTGTATACTGCATTCTTAAGTTGCTGTCATGATTTGTGTTTTTCTGTTTCCTGTTTTATTTTGAAATGTAGTGTTGATTGTATTGTTGTGTTGACTTCCT
>JAQQAE010012063.1:0-13328 GCA_029823295.1 Pseudamia nigra | reverse complement strand
TGGGTATTAATTGTGATTAATCAAAATTAATCCACAGTGACCCTGTGATTAATCAGATTAAAAATTTTAATTGTTTGGCAGCCCTAATTATTATTATTCCTACTTAGCTTCTTCTTAAAAATCTTCTAGTTTTTTTAATCATGTATCCTACTGCCCTTGGTGCTGCAACACTGAAGTTCCCCGCTGTGGGACTAATAATGGTCTTATCTTATCTTATCTTATCTTATCTTATCTTATCTTATCTTATCTTATCTTATCTTCTTACAACAGATTTTACAATTTGTGAAAGATTGGTGAGAAATGTGCAGCCATTGTTAACATTTCAATAATATATATAATTATAACATTAGTAGATTTTTTTTCATAATGATTGGTACCTACTTAACCCTACACCAAATACAAATAAAATATAAAATGTAGTGCTCAAAATAAGATCGTGCGTAAAACCATCCATGATCCAGTAGATAATGTGGGTCATTCTTATTTTATCTATGGATCATTATGGAGAAAATAATAATAATGTAATGCTATAAAATAGTGTGTAAGAATAAAATACTTTTCCCTAGGGGCCTCCTGCAATCAGACACTTTCTGTAATAAAAGAAGACACCTGCTCCTTCAGATATCAGAGGGGCTGGTTCATTGTCAAAGGCTAACTGGATTCTATGAGTGGGATTGCTGACTCAGTCTTCAATATCCTTCTTCTGGTTCTGTATGTTTTTTGTCGCTTTATCTTAGAATCATCACTTTTCTGCCCTATATGGCGCCCCTGCCTGGAGACATGGTGGAAGCAGACCTCGTAGATAAAGACATGCCAGCGTGGTTGTGTGCGAGTGGACAAAGCCGTCCATCCAACACATGAATACGACACACAACGATGTGCACGGGCTTCGAGGCCTGTGCTGTAATAATCCTCAGTGTTCCATGATGCAAAGTGCCAAGAGTATGTAGGCTCTGAGAACAAGCATTCATGTAGATCATATGACCGAAATCCAAAACAGTTATGTCGTCAACACAAGTTTCCTTTTTGCCTCAAAGGAAAGATAGCATTTGATTCGAAAGTAAAACCCAAGCTTCAGTGGTTTTTGTTTATTATTCTCAACATTGTCCATTAAAAAAGACATATCATGAAAAATCCCATTTCTGTGCTTTTAAACATGATAAAACATGTTCCGGGCCCTAAAATAATCTAACAGTATCAAAACAGTTCAGGGACAAATAGTGCACAGAGATTTTCTGCTCTGGCTGAAAACCTCCAGTTTGCCTTCTCCCTCAGATGTGATGACACATCTCCTGCCTATCACCTCAGCCTGAGGCCTAGGCCCCACCCACTTGGAGTCAGGTCAGCTCTAAGCAGAGTTCAATTCATACCAGTCCCTACCGGTGTCTTGTCTCATTTGCATAAGCCACACCCCCTGGACACTGATTGGTCTGACCGTGCTATGACTCAGAGAAACAATCAGAATGAAGGACGGGGAAGGATTAAAACAGGCAAGGTTCAGAAAGGAAAAAGAAATCACCAAAGAATGTTTCTGGGCCATTTTCAGGGTCCAGAAACTCAATGCCAGAAAATGCACAATATGTCTCCTTTAATCCTCTGTATATGTATGGAATTACATTTGTTGACCAACAGTAACTGACATTTTGTTTATTACATTGTTCATTTGTGCTCATTTTGTTTATTGTTCATTTTTGCTCATTTAGTTTATTGTATTGTTCATTTTTTCTTTCTCATTAATTATATTGTTCCTTTTTTCCTTTTCTCATTATATTGTTCATTTTTGCTCATTTTGGGTAATTATATTGTTCATTTTGTTTATCATAGGGTTCATTTAATGTAACATATTGTTTTTTGGTTCACTGATTTTGTACTTTTGCCCTAAAATGTTGAAAAGCTCAGATATGATGAGGATTCCTTTTAGATATGGAAAAACATCCCCAGGTTTCTGCAACAGTCAGGTGTCCATATACTTTTGTCCACTGACTCCAGCGGTGGCTTCTATTTGAAGGTGAAGTGTTCACCAGGTGATTCAAAGCCTGTTCCGTGTTTTGGTTTTCAGACTGTAAAAGATAAAATCGACAGTAGTGTGTGTTTTCCATCCACACAGTGCATCCGACGGGCAGCTGCTGATGTGTGTTTTACCTCCGGACACAGTGGGATGCGGGTTCACATTCAGCCTAACCAAGCAGCCAAAAGAGGAGTCTTTGTGCATGAATATACCACCAAATTATTGTGGAGCATATCAAACTGTTATCAAAGGGGGTACTGGATCTATAAAAACCACTGCATTGCTATGGAAACTGCTCACATTCAACGGAATCTAGTCATTTAATAAAAACAAACACACACACACATCTGCTGGAAACGAGTGTTAACAGAAATAACCTGCTGTCAAGGGCTTTTAGAACAAAATGTTCATTCTAATGTTGATTTTAAAATTTACCATCAAATCCAAAAATATGTCACATGAAAACAAATAAATCTGGTGCAAGAATAATGAGACGAGTAAAATATGTGACGGCTGACAGAACAGTTTGATTATTATATAAGCTATACTGGACAAATTCTATCATAACTGAATCTGACAGGTGTTCGTTTTTGTGAAATGTAAATAGGAACTGAATGTGACAAAAACATTCAAAACCCATGTTTGTGTTATTTTCAGTGAAACATGTCAGATGTTGAAACAGAGAAATGTTGCTGTTTTTTGGGAACCGGATGCCCATTTTGAATTTGATGTCAGTAACCCATTTCAAAAAGCATCTTTCATCAGTGTCTTGTCAGTGTGTGGGAACTGAGGAGAGCAGTTACTGTCATTATGAGTGTCTGGAATGTTTTAACATCTAAAACATCTAACATCTTAACATCTGTTAAACATCTAAAATCTAGGATTTTAGATGTTTAACAGTTCGGGTCTGCTTTGTCACATTCGACATTTCATAACCCTCCATACATTTTTAATAGGTAACATGTCAGGACGGCATCAGGTCAATTCAGAACCTAGACTCCTTACTACAGAGCTGTTGCAGAATGTGGTTAGACATTGTCTGGATTAAAAATGGAGTGCGTTAGGGCATGGGGGTGTGTTACTGCCCCTCATTTGTGACTTGCACATCTACAAAGGCACCATTAATGTCCCTGATTATTTCAACGAAACAGTATCAAGACACATTCTGCATGTGTTACAACAGTGTGGCTTCGTAGTAAAAGGGGGGGGGGTTCTAGACTGACCCCCTGCAATCCACACCTGCCTCCTACTGAAAATGTGAACATCATGAAGCACAAAATATGACAGAGACTGCGGACTGTTGAGGAACTGAAGTCATACATCACACAAGAATGAGACAGAATTCCACCTACAAAGCTTCAACAGTTAGTGTCCTCAGTTCCAAGATTTCAGAAAGTAAATAAAACCCACAATTCAAAACATTTTATCTTCTTGAGAATGGAAACAAAATAATGACAAAAGAAAAATGTGGCATGATGTGAAATTATTGCAGTTGTTATTTTCGGCATGCAGCTGAGTGGTATGTGAACGTGTCATGAATTTGTCCACTTGGGTGAGTGCATTATTACTTGACGGACAGGCCCTTTAACTGGCTGTGGATAAGGAATGTGAGGAATGACGGTGAGCTCATCATACACGAGCTGAGGTTTAAGCATCATCCTGCTAACAAAGCTCTTTCTCAGTGTCCACAGTGAAGAGCGACCTTCCTGCATTTAAATTTGCTGACAAAATTTGAGTCTTTCCCTCCTTGGTGACATGACCCATTACCAAAATATGTACTTAACTGACAAGACCATTGAAGGTGCCCCAACAGTTTGTTCATGGGAGGCAAAGGCACATGCTACTCAGAGGACAAAATCCCCATGAAACGTACACCTACAGTAGATTGATCAAAAACACATATTGGATGTGTTGTACAACTTTGATATTTGTTATTAGATGATGGAAAAGGGCTGAACTCAATATGCATGATGGCTCATTTAAGGCAGGAAATTATGAATATGAATTATACTAGTTAATGATACAAAGTTTCACATTTTTACAAAGCAGAAATATTTATCCTAATCTTATCCTGCTTCAATTTTACCATTTTTACTCTGTATATCATCCACAAACAGAGGACATACTGCACATAGACTGAGTTTGATGCTTTTCCAAAATAACTGTCGTCCTCCTGGATCTCTACTGCTGTCCTGCCTTTACCAACTACACATAACACAGATAACACAATTTTTGCAAAAGCATCCTTTATAATTCAGCCTGTACATTTTAAAAACCATGGGTTGAAATACACCAAGATAAACTATACAACAAATGTTTTCAGGCAGCTGAGGAGCAAATCCTACGTATAAAAGACAGCACATCTCTAAGAAACAAAAGCTGTAGAAAAAAAAAAACATGCACTGAATGAAATATAAAAGTGAAAATATAACATGGTCCTTTCGGCATTTCTTCAACTAAAACACAGTGCAAAGTCCTGTTAACATATTTTTGTGAAGGCAAATTATGTAAAAAGACAGAAGTTTAAATGTTAAAAAAAACATTAGTCCACAGTTATTTCGTTTTCTGCACAGCTTTTCTTTTGCTCTGAGTCAGCGTGTCCTTTGGTTATATCTGCATTCACAGTAAAGCTGATTTTAAACCACGAGGCCAACAGTATCAGCATCTTTCCCCTTTTTTGATAAAAACGCAAGAAAGCTCGACTCTACACATCATTTAAATCAGTAAAAATGACAATGGTACGGTTCTTTTCGATGATTTTTCAGGACAATGGACATTCATTTCAGAGTCAAAGTCCATGTGGCTTTGCTCCCATGAAATTCATCATCACATCCAGTCGGAGGATGGACATGGTAGAGTTACAGAGGCTCGTTATCTTTCACAAATTGAACAGATTACAGTAAATCCCTGTTTTCAAATGTTAATCTGCATCCTAATCCATATCATTCACGCACATTATTTTTTTACCCATATGGAAGTGATGAGTTAGAAGGACAGTCTGATTTTTTTTTCTTCATAATGTCAAAAACTACTAGTCAAAAGTTTGGACACCCCTTGTCCTTCAGTGTATTTTTCTTTATTTTGATCATTTTCCACATTGCCCATTAATACTGAGGACATCCAAACTGCGAACGAACACATGAAATTATGTAGTAAACAAAAAACAATTTCATTTATTTCAGACTATCCAAAGTAGATACATTTGGCTTTGAGTGTTTCTTACCACAACATGGATTAGTTATGTAGTTGAAGTGGTACTAATTGGATACTGACTCTGTACCCACCCTTCATTCAAGACAACTGATCATCTAAAAACACATAATGAAGACAAGACATGGCACTAATTAATCCCTTACCTGACCTGACATGTTGGTGTATGTGTGTCCATGTGCAAACGTTTCACCTTCATGCTCTTTTGTCACTGTGTCCTGTGTCTCAATGAGGTTAATTTAAAGCTGCCTTTCCCAAACAGATCAGGATTTATTGGGTCATCAGTAAAATACACGAGGATGATGAACTCATTCAAACAGAAGAGTATTATTATTTGGCACATTGTTTTGCTTTAGCTCAGATGCTAAGAAGTCCTGCTCACGTACGTATGTATGTATGTATGCTGGCAGTTCAAAAGATGATTGTGCGTCCACTGGCTGGTAGCTACAGTGTTGCTAGCTAGTTTAATTGCTTACATTATCTTGACAAGTACAGCAACATTGTTTCTAATGTGGCTCAAGAAGCAAAGTACATTTATGCACTTTGACAGTGAAAATGTGGATGCTGTAACAGCAATAAACTTTCATAGGTTTGGTCCTTTTACGGGATTTCTTGATTTCAAAATTCAAACTTGTCAAATAACTTTTTTTCCCCTTGGGGTTAGGTTTTTTTTTTTCCTGATTCCAAAACAAGAGTGAATTGTTGCAGAAATACAGTACTGTGAAAGTTTTACACCCTGTCACACTACAGGCAGAATGAGCCGGAATGCTGTCGGAATGAAACATCTTTGTACATTCCTGGATATTCAGGGATATTCATCCTAAATATACTGACTGCAATCTGAGTGTATTCCAAATAATCAGGCCCATTCTTGTGGCCGGCCCCTAAGTTTCAAGACGCATTCGAAGTGGAGAATTATCGAACAGCATTCAAAATTTAATATAACTGCACTGTATTCTACAGCATTCCAACAGCATTCAAATTGGCAAGCAACTTCAAATCCTGCCAGAATGTCCCAAAAGCGCCTCGAATGAGCTGGAATGCATCTTCCGGCCAGCAATCGAATCATACTCCCACGGCATTTGAAGGGCATTGTAATATTCCTAAGGTGTTCCAACTACATTCAAGCTGCATTCCAATGCACAACAACAATTTGAGCAGAGTTTGAAGCATTCTATATTGCGACGACATTCTTACAAATTCCTGAATTTAGAGCGATTTTCTGCAGTCCAACTAGTTCTGCTTGATTCCTGGCTTTAGGTTATATGTCTCTGTGGAATCTTCCGACAGAATTTTGTGATGCTACGAGCAAGTTTATGTTGCTATACAGTTGAAATGCTTTGGAAATCACAGTCTGTGTATTTTATGGCCTCACTTCACCATCAAGCCTCATACTGTGCCTGTGAGCAGTGGGGGGTGGGGGGGTCCTGAACAGCGCCGTTCGCTAGCAGAGCAAGAGGAAAGTTACATACTTTACCTGTAAAGTCCATTTCCAAACATAGTAGGTACCAGTTATGCATGTTAATTCAAAAAATGGAGAAAGTAAATGTGAGTCTGTTCTGAGCTACAGTAGAAACATGACAGAGAAATATGTTGGACTCCACAGATACAAACTGCTCATTCTAACAAAACAAAAATCCCAGTCTCATGTATCATACTTCTGGGATGTAATGATGAGATATACTACATTCCATTTTTGCAATCAGAGGGTCCTAAACTGTACACATTGGACCTATAAAAGAGCAACATTGAGCAACATTTCAATTATTTTTTTTATCCTGGGATGTATTTTCATCACTGTTTATGGGTGGTTTGACTATAGCCAAGAAGCACAAGAGCTACAGTATCATTAAACTGCATGTGAGTAAGGAAAATTCCATGTTGCAATGCGTCTGTATCCCTCAAAACGGATTAGAATGTAATGCTACCACTGGGTCCTATTTCTGTTCAGTCTTCTGCTGCCTATGTGGTCAGTTCATAGAGCGACGTCTCCTCAGCTCAGACTAAGTACCAGTATGTTCTAGCTGTGTTGCTGGTTCTGACTCTGGATCAGCCTCAGTGTGCTCCTCAGGCTTTGGTAGTACGCCGACAGGCTGTTGTTGTCCTCCAGCAGCTTGCTGTGCTCCTGCATGAGTCGAGATGAAGTCTGCTGCTCCCTCTGGTCCTGCTCCAGCTCCGACATCAGCTCCTGCCTGAGAAGAGAGAGCAGCCACCGACTCTCAGCATGACGCGCTGCTTCAATTATACACACACCAGCAAATACAAAGGCAAGAAGAGGCATGCTTTATCTATTAATGGAGCGCTTTCTTTATGTGTCTGAAAATTCATCCAAATTACAACCAGTCATATCCGCACTAAAAGTACCCCCGCCCATAAGGAACAAGAGAAAATTGCTGGCAATGTTTTGACTTGCAGTTCCACCAAGCAGAGTGTTTCCTGAGGAAAACTGGGCGGATATGACACATCACATTGAAATCAGAGTGAACAGCAGATTTACACCCTTACAGAGGTCTAAATAACACACACGCACAGGCCACTTTATTAGGGGCACCTTACTAGTACTAGGTTGAACCTCCTAGCTATCATCAGATGTTACACTGTGGTCATAAAGGGATGGACATGGTCAGCGACAATGCTCAAGTAGGTTAACAATGCACATTGTAGGACTAAAGGTATTTCTTATGTCCATAATGACCATAACATATAAATGTCACAGCAGAAATCCAGACTCACGAGACAAAGGGCGACACGGTGGTACAGTGGGTAGCACTCGTGCCTCACAGCTAGAAGGTCCTGGGTGGATCCCCACACCGGGTGGAGTTTGCATGTTCTCCCCGTGTCTGCGTGGGTTCTCTCCGGGTACTCCGGCTTCCTCCCACAACCAAAAACATGTACTAGGTTACTCTAAATTGTCGATAGTTGTGAATGCAAATGATTGTCTGTCTGTGTAGTCGTGAGGTCTCAGCCTCGAATTGTGAAGCGCCTAGAGATAATCAGTGATTATGATTGGCGCTATACAAATAGAATAGAACTGAAAAAGGAACATTTCTCCATCCTTCTAGTGACTGCTTTTACTGAGTCCATGTGAATTGTAGCCTTAGTTTACTGTTCTTAACTGACAGGAGTGTCAGCATGTGTGATCTTCTGGGATGCTATCTAACTGCTTCAAAGTTTGACATGTTGCATGTCCACAGATGCTCTTCTGCATCATTCAGTTGTAACCACAGTCAGCAGCTCCAACCAGTCTGACCAGTCAACTCTGACCTCTGGCATCAACAAGGTATTTTCATCCAGAGAACTGTTGCTCACTGGATATTTTCTCTTTTGCATTCCATTCTCTGGTTGTGTGTGTGAAAATCACCAGAAGATCAGCAGTTTGTGATAAACTTGCATCTTCCCTGTAGTTCTGTGCTTCCTCTCTCTGTTCTCGGTCTCTAGGTCTCCTGATGTCCTTGCTGTGTGTTTGCAGATTGTGGATCAGTCCAGTCTCTGTGGATGTCGTCCAATGTCTGTGTTGTTTGTTGTTCTAGCTCTACTCTTTTCCTTTGTCTCTCCTCTGTCCACCAACACCAACTGGTCAAGGCAGATGTCCTCCTACCCTGAGCCGCTGGCTCTGCTGGAGGTTTTTTCTTCCATTAAAGGAAGCTTTTCCTCCCCCTTCACCCTTGTCTTGCTCTCGGTGGTTCTGTTGGATTTACTCTCTGTATAGTCTTGAGGTCGGCCTTGAATTATGAAGCATCTAGAGAAAATCGTCAATTATGATTGGCACTATAGAAATAAAATTTAACTGAATTGAACTTGAGAAACACTCAGACCAACAACCATGCCATGTTCAAAGTCGAGTAAATCACCTTACTTCTACATTCTTATGCTCGGTTTAAACTTCAGCTGGTCATCTCGACTGTGTCTACATGACTAAATGCAATGAAATGCTGCCATGTGTTCGGATGATGTTTGTGAAAGAGTTATGTCAACATGTGTACCCAATAAAGTAGCCAGTGAGTTTATATGCAGTACAAATATAAACCTAGGAGTCAAGATAAGGGAACTTTAAGCTCATAAACAGAGTAGTACTTTAACTAATAAAATCCATTGCTTATTTGTTAAGTCTGTTGTTCTTAGATAAAAATAAGTCAGAGTTCTCGGTGTTCGGTTGAAAAAAATAACTATAAATGCACAGCTGATATTTAAACATTCTCTATGGAGGGCTTGGCCCAGGGGCCCACTAGGGGCCAAGTCGTTGACACATTTCTCACCCCTAATTAGTTTGTATCTTTGAATTTTGTCAGTAATGAAAATGACAATGCAAGAGAACAAATGTGTCAGATTTAGATTTAACAGAACCTTGTACGTCAGTGAATTATAATATGAGAAAAAAAGCAAACATCAGTCTCTGTCAGGTATTTTTATATTCACTCTAAATGCTGAAAAAAACACATCTAATGAGCCATTTTCTGACCTGGGCTTTGCATTAATGAAACAACAGTTGAAGTCATCCCAGCCCCTAAAACCTCCAAAAACCTAAGGAAATCCCTGAGGTCTACTTCATTTGTTCAAAATTCCTTCAATATCTTTGTTTAAATCTGACAGATTTTGTTTGTTGTGTCAGTTCCATTGCAGATACAGCTTAGACATGCAAACTTATTAAAGTTGAAAAATGTGGCAGAGCCTCTAGCAGGGCCCGGGGCCATGCTGCCTGTGAAGAAATGTTTTAATTATCTCTTCAATGGGATCTGGAGTCATTTTTGAATAAGGAACAGCTGATTTCACCAAAAATCATGAATTGTGTAGTTTAAAATTAAATTCTTCAGATATTTAAAGAACCCTTCAATGAAGAGATTTAAAGATTTCAAAACACTGCCATGTTTTTCATGAACATGAGAAACCAGCGCTTAAAGTCAGTGATCTACGTGTCCATCCAAACATTTGACTCTGTATCGCCAAAGTACCTAGACTCACACTAACCAAACTTTTTTTAAATTTTAGCTTTATTTAACTAGGTAAGTCAATTGAGAACCAGTTCTCATTTACAATGATGACCTGGGCTGGTGGCATATTTAGTGACAAACAATCTTTCCCACTCACATTCATACCAATGGGCAATTTAGAGCGACCCATTAAACTAGTGCATGTTTTTGCTTTTGGGAGGAAGCCGGAGTACCCGGAGAGAACCCATGCAGACACGAGGAGAACATGCAAAGTCCACATAGAAAGGCAAAAGGCTGGGATTGAACCCAAGATGCTCTTGCTGTGAGGCACAAGTGCTACTACCCACTGCACTACCGCCCACTTGACACAGGGACAGTCAGGGTAGGGGGAAGAGTTATGATGGCAACTGCCATCTAAGTTGCATATTTAGGTAATTACAGTCTTACAGGTCAAAACAGAAAAACCTGTTATGAGCTGGAAGACCACCACTACTATAGCTTGAGGCACCGCATTTTAATATGTGATAGATTAGACTCTAGGACACCTCTCACATATTAAATGATCTTGACTGTAACCTTGAAGATCAGTATTGTCTGAAATTATTTCACTTGGACCTATATACATTTCTAGCTGCATAGTGAGGTTGAAAATGTCATAAGGTGCATTTCCATCACCTTTATCAATAAATGCACATTAAATTTTTTGATGGAGACACCTCAAATTTCAAAAAGGTTGGAAAATTCACTTCAAAAACTTTGTCACTTAAAGGAGCTGGATAAGTCTGCTGTATCAAAAAAAGCAAATGTGCATCAGTTGATGGAAACACAAAGCATCACAGTATCGCCAGCAGCTAATCTGCTAAGCTAAGCTAACAGCTATGCTAGCACTGCTACAAGATCCTTCCGTCTGCTCTGAATAGCACACAGCAATGCTACAATAACAAGCTGCAGAGCACACAGCTGGGGGATAAAACTTCCAAGGTTTTCCATTTTCTTCAAGTTAATAACAGCAATAGATGGCTTCAAACCATGCTTTTTTAAAATGACATCACATTCCTTCTCTGGTACCAAATTTAAAATCTAGAGCCCCTATCTGTTTGTGTGGTTAAGCACCTCCCAAGATTCACAAATCTTAGTTGATGGAAGCGAACATCAAATTTCTGAAAATTCGCTTAAAAATGCAATACTTTTGGATGGACACCTCAGCTATATACTCCTGGGTGACTGACAATGCTGATTAAAATATACTGCAACCTTCAACAAAACATCAACGTCATGATCAATTTTAAAACTGGGTGGGGGATTCGCTACTGTGTTTGCAGCAGATCATCCTCAATGGGCAACGTTGGATTGTTGCGTTTAGTTTGTCAACTGCTAAATACGAGCCTGTGCACTTGGGCAGTGAATAAAGTGAGATTTAATGAAAAGCAAGAAGCGTTGATTGTCACAAAACCACTGAAGCTGTGGTGACAAAAAATGTAAACGCAAATAAACCCACTAAAGTGAAGACACTTATTTCCTCACAGTGCAACAGGGTCAAAACTAACTGTAACTAACCAAAAAGAGACAAGTGTGAATGAAATGTACTTGACTTACTTTCTTCGTGCAAAGTGTGCGATCTCCGACTGGACTCTGAGATACTCCTGCACCATCCTGATGTGCTGCTCAAATACAGCCATGGACTCTTTGGAGTTTGGACGTGGACGCAGAGGCTGGAAGCACATACACACAAAATAATAACCGAATTAGCCTCGACGTCAGTTTGATTAGTTTATTTCCTAATGACTGCATTATTTTCAATATTGATGAGAAACTGGGTCAACATGACAGAAAATAATGTCATTCAGAAAAGAACCAAGTCATTGAAGCCGTCACAGACATTTTTCTGATTCTGAAGAGTAATAATGATGATAATGATAATAAAACACTTTTTTTTAAAAAAGAGGAAAAACAGAATAAAACTACATGGAAGTATGTCTCTAAAACGGAGGTTGAAGAAGTCTCTGAATGTGCCCGTCTTATCTTCTCGGGGAGGTCGTTCCAAAAACAACACTCGTCACCTTTCATTGATGATGTGTGTTCCGGTTGTACTAGGAAGTCAGAATTTCAGACCTTCTAGTCGGATATTTCATATGGAACGCTCCTCATGTCGGAATTACAACTCGGAAAGTCAGAGCAACGAAGTTTGTACTGTATGTGCTAAATGCCGTGTACAGTTGTTATCACGTGGAGTAGACATGTTTGAAAGTTGTAAGCGAGCTTCAAACGAGTTGGCTTTCCGGAATGCATCCATGTTTCTCCAGCTTTGCATCTGGAACGCGAACAGCACTGAGTTTACGTTACTCCCAGTTCCCACCTCTGAGTTCCGAGGAGAACGGAACGCACCGTTAAGCCTCAACTTTGGAACGAACAGGAGGCTTCCAGCTGAGCATATAATGTCCTGAGCTGGCTCATAATAATGCAGACAAATAAGCAGGAGCCAAATCTTAAAATCAATTCTAAACCGGACAGGAAGCCAGACACTTTATGTACTGCATGAAATTTGACATATTTTAGCTGGCAACATGTTAACACCAGTTTCATTTGTTTTAGTTCATTTTCTTGATTTTTTTCCCCCATATTTTAGTTCATTTTCTTGATTATTTGCTTGTTTTTAGTAAATTTATCGTTTGTTTTATTGATCGCTCTCTAATTTTTTGATTCATTTTTGTTCATGGTTTAAAATTATTTTATTTATTTTTGTGTACTGTGCTTCATTTCCCCAATGCGGGAAATTCATGGATTATTTTGCTCATTATTTTTTGTCCATTTGCATGTTGATATTCATTTACTTAACTGTTTAGTTCCATTTATTCAATATTTGATTATTATTTAACCAGCTTTACACAGGTGATTTATTTTTCCAGACATTCTTGTTTTTTTGTTCGGTGTAATTCTTCTTCTTCCCCTTTCATTTTTTCTTCTTTTTGTAGTTTTAGTGCCAATATTGTTCACTTTGATTTCTAATATGTGACTTTCATCACAAACCCACTGGGGAGGGGCTAGAGAACCACAGGTTGAAGATCCATGCATTAGAATCAAATGTAACTGAGGTTTCTGGCAGTTCACTTACAGTGGGGACAATAAGTATTGGGAAATGTAAAAATGTGCAAGTTCACCCATTTAAAAAGATAAGAGAGGTT
>JAQQAE010012062.1:0-13330 GCA_029823295.1 Pseudamia nigra | reverse complement strand
TCAATTTAATCTTTCTCCTTTCAATGATGAAGCATGAACAGAACACCTCCAGTGCTGTGCTAAAGTTTTAGGCCTTGGAATTTGACAGAAATTCACTCTGTTTTCCTAATTTGGCAGAAGCATTCTGCCAAAGGAGTAAAGGATGACCTCATAAGGTTTTGGTGACAAACAGTCAAAATACAAGGCCAAAATATATGGCGTCGGGTACAAAAACAGTGGACACACAAGACTCAATTTATGTTATTGGTTGAAGATTTGGAAATAAATAACATTGATTTTATGATAGAGTTTTGGGTTTTAGCTCAGGGAGTCACTGATTGACCCATATTTGGAGGATGTGGGCATGGTTTGTAAACTCTCTGTGATTAGTGTGAATGAGACACAGCTGGGTGGAATAAGTTAATATAAGCAGCTCTGCGAACACATGGAAGGAGGAGAGATCGAAATGTCAAGAGCAGCTCAGAGAGGAAGCAGAGCTGAGAGAACTGAACCATAGAGGCCTATGGACTGGTGATTGTAGCGCGCTAACGCTATTCTACATATTCACTTTAAAAAAACTCTGAACTACAACAAAATGACCCAAGCTCTGGTTGGCCAATTTATCCTACGAAAGTACATGGACCGCTGGACAGACAGACTCCGTGGGTGTGTTTTGCTGGATCCAGGGCCAGACGTGTGGGGGGTGAGTTTTGCAAACACACCTCCGTCCTCTGACAGGATAGGGGCAAATCACATCACCCAGAGCTATTATAGAACATAAGTTAAGCTCTGTACAAACACCTATAGTCTGGTGACAGGATTTAGTTACGGGGCGCTGTCTTGGGAGCCTAGAGAACTGGCTCATAGCTAAGCTAGCTGGACCTCCTCGTACCAATCTACTTATGAAAATCTAATTCATTATTGGATCATACAAGATTTCCAAATAACTTGCTGCCCTAGTTGGAGGTGTCGAAGTATCTTGGTCATGCTCTTTCTCATAAATAAGGGGATTATGGATTCACAGGCAGATTGGTCGAATTTCAGATGTGTTTTTAACACAACGACATTGAACTGCATGTATGTACCCAAAGGATGATATAGTCTGAGTCTGCCTTTTACATGCACAAACTGTTTTATTCCAGTCACCTCAACAACCTCCCATTAATATTTTTACACTCCAATGACTATGTTGTAAATTTCCATGGACTAACACTGATTTTTTTTTTTTTTTTTTACCTTGTTGATACAGCATAATTGATCCTACAGGAGCACCCAAGATGTTGAAAATGAATGCAAGAGGCACAATCTGATGAGTTGGGCTTGAAAGGTTGTCACTGTAATAAATGCCTCACAGGGAATTCGGTCACAGGAAAGATTTAAATTTGGACACAAAGCACATCTGCCAGGTTCTTAGAGTTAATCATTTTTTAACTTTCACAGATAAGGCCACAAAGCAAGACCTGGAAAAAGCACATGTACTTATTCATTTAATGAATGAAAGTACATCTCTGCTGGAGGCCGATGTTGCCTCCACTGAGCTAATGCGTGGCCCCATTTCTGTGGTTGACTCAGTGGAGAAACACTTTACTTGGACTATTCTGATTCCAACAATGAATCAGTGGATGTTGTCATGGGTTAAATTCACCCCCCCCCACCCTCCCATGTGTGTTGGCCAAACCACTCTTCTCCCTGTACCTGATTAATGTGGTGAGTAACCGGATGCAGTGAGTTACCACGACTCATGGATGGGAAGATCGTCTGCAAGCACCAACAATCTAAAATGAAAAAAACAACAGCATCACAACCTGGGAGCTTCGTCGTGATAATGTAATAGTTTTATATCAATGCCAATAATTATAGTGACAACATGAATCAAATCACATTTCTTTTGCAATTAAAGACTGATTTTGGATCCTCATGAAATGTCAAAATACTAATTGGCAATTTGCGGTTTTAATTTATTAGTGAATGAGTTGAAAACAGTGAAAAGGGCAGTACAAGTTAAAAAGACAAAGATGGTGTAAAGGACACAAAAAGATGAAAACAGACAAAAACAAGGTAAAACACAGGATAATTATGGAATATAACAATGAAAACTATGTCAAATTAGCAAAAGTCAAAACAAATTATCTCTTAGCGTCACAAGGACATAGACAAGGCTCACATGAATTCCATGAAACAGTTGTTTTTGTACCAGACACAGTATACGCATAGTCTGCAGATGTAGAAGCTAGACTTGATATAGTTTGTTACCGACGAACAGTTGCAAATGTCCCAATCCGACGGCTGCATTTATCAGTCGTTGACGTCATCGCCAAGTGCAAAGTCTGTCCCATTTCGACGGCTCCTTCAAAGGCAGCCGACAGATGCAGCCTTTGTCACCATATCCCATAATGCATTGTGACCGACGGGAGTACTGCCGAATCAGGGAGCTATGAGGAATACACAATTAAATAAGACAGAGTATTTCCAATTCATGAATTACATTTGTTACGAAGGTCAGCTAGCTACTCTATGATTCATGTCTGTGAAGATACTCAGTCGTCCAGGTCATAATATCCAAAGCGTGTGGTTTTCCTTCTGTCGACTGGACTGGAAATTTGGTTTTAAGATGTTTCGCTGCCTAGGAACTGAAGAAGCTTCCTGGATAGGTAGCAAAATGTCTTCAAACCAAATTTGGATACGCTGTGATTCAGTTCTCTAACCTCCCCAGACAGTCTCTCTGTAACCAAACCTTCACCAGACCCTGCACATTTGTACAGAACGTGAGTTGTGTTCTATACTAGCCCTGGGTGATGTGTTTATCCCTAATCTATTGGAGGAGTAGGTGTATGGCTGCAACCTCACCCCAACACGTCTGCTAGTGGGCCCGGCAGAATCACAGCACCTGCGTCCATCAGTCCAGCGGTCCACACTCTTTGTTCTGATGGAACAGAACAGCCCAGTCTTGGGTAGTTGATTGTCGTTCCAAGTGTTTTAAGCTGAAAAAATACAAAAGTGTTATCACATTGCATCCTAAAGCAGCTGTTTCCAAGCCGCTGATGACAGAGTTCACAAACCCTGCCCACATCTTCCGAATGTGTGTAAATCAGTGAAACCCTGAGCTGAAACCACACCTACGGAAACTGGTTCACGTCACGTTAAAAAGCAAAATAACCACAAACGTGAGCGAAAAACCAGGACAGGTGTCTACATTATTATGCAAGAATAAGGACAGCTGTGCTAATTTATGTAAATTGCCCAGCCTCCGTGGGCTGGACTGTCCCACTTAACGACCATTAAGTATCGCCTTCACAGACCACGAAGACGGCAGCCCTTGGATTGTGACACAGCTACTGTGTCAATGAGGGCTTGAAACATGGGAAAGTGGACCAGGCCAAATAAGAGGAACTTCTCAGAGGTGGAAATAAAACATCTCTAGATAAGTATCTAAATAAGATATCTCAAATTGAGCAAAACCAGTGAGGTCTGTTTGTAGCCTGAACAGCAACGTTAGAGGTAGTTGGAAAAATGGAAAAAATAAATAAATCACTGATGTGGTTTATATTGTCGTTGACAAGCAAATTTCAGGTGTTTGAATTATATTCCGTTAATTACATAACTGTTAAAGTGTAAAACAGATGATATTTCTTATATTTGTGTGTATTTGTGGTCAAGGGCATCTAAACCTCTAAACTAAGACCAAGTCATAGCTGAGAACATAGTTTATTGTGTATTTCAGGTTGAAGTCAGACCTGAAAGTTGAAACCAATATCCAAATCAAGGTTCAAGTCTGTTTGGTTTGCTTTCACCCTGTAATTAGCTAGGGAATAAATGGCTTTCTATCATCATGAATACCTGTGCTCCATTTCCTTGTACCTGATATTAATTGGCTGAGGCTGCGTCTGATTTTGTTCATTGAAGCCATTTTTAACGTTTTCATCTGTGTCCCTGTGGATGATGCAAAAGTTGCAACTATTCAAAAAGTGTTTTCACTGAAGTGAAACAAAGACCAGGCTCCTTTGTGCACACTTGTCTGATGGAAGTGTCACAGTTGAAAATTTGTCTCAAATCAAGCCAGATAATTTAAAAGTTTGGTGTGAGAGCATCCTACGAAAAGGTCAAGACCAAGGCAAGACCAGGAACATATTCTGAGACCAAGGTAAGACCAAGACAACACTAGATAAGCATTAATGTTTAAGTGAGGACATGTTTCTTTGCCACTGATGAATAGGATGAGACAGCCTGTTAATAGCAAAATCCAAAACTTTTCTCCATCCAAGTAAAATCTAAAAAGGCCACAAAAAATACAGATAATGAAGGTGCTCAATCCAGCGGAGGCCTTTTTTTAATAAGGAATGGAATCTATTGTGTTTGTACATGTATATACATCCATCCAGCCATCATCTTCTGCTTATCCTGGTCAGGGTCGGGCGGCAACTGAGGATTGGACCATCCAGGCCTCGGCCCTCGGTTGCCACCCAAACCACACAGCGCCAGACCCTTACGACCCTTCCTGCAGATGGTGGGTCCACGGCAAGACATAGTCATAAGGGTCTTCTGAATCGATGTTAGACTGACCTGTCACCTAGGACCAGTGTACCTTGGGAGACCCTAGGGGGGACTTGCCCCAAACAGCATACAGTAGCTCCTAGGATCCCCAGTGATTCAAGGATGGGCATGAATATACAGTTGAGGTCAAAATTATTAGTCCCCCTAGGAAAATTTTGTAGTTTTTTTTTTTTTTTTTAAATTTTTCCGTTGTTTAATAGAGTTTCAGGTTTTTAACAGCGCATTTCAAAACATGTCAGTTACATTTACAGTTGTTTTTATTTGGAAACACAATCGTAACCGTTTAAGAAAACAAAAAGGTCCAGAGTCAGCATTATTAACCCCCAGAAAACTGACGTTTTTAGTCAGGCATAGCACAGGCCTCTCCACGAACCTATGTGAGAACTGAAGTTAAAATCCATCCAATATTCACTTCAGAAAGGACTTGAGGTGTCATGTCAAAAACAAAAGAGTTTAGATCTGAGAAGTATTGTTGATGAACACAAAGCAGCAGAAGATGTAAAGTTATCATAGTGTTTCCAAGTATTCAGAACTGGATTTTGAAAAAGCATCAAATTTCCATAAGTCTGCTAATAATTTTCACCTCAACTGTACTTATAGAAACATGATATAAAATAATAGTAATAATAACTTCATTTGTCTGCAACTTTTCAAAACAAGTTGTAAAGTGCTTAATTTGAAATCAGACAATCAAAAGAAGTGCACAAACCAACAGAGAAAGCCAATTGATAAAAGTGTTTAAGAAAAGATTTAAACGTAGACACTATGTTTGTTTGCCTGAGATCTTCGGGGATCTCCGGGAGTCCCACAGCTGTGGGGCCTGAACTGCAAAGGCTCAGTCTCTTTTGGTGACCAGCTGAGACTTCGGTACCGCTTGCAGGGAGGATCTCAGCAGCAGTCAGGCTCATAAGGAGTCAGTAGATCACAAATGTAAGCTGCAGCCTGAACATTAAGTTCTTTGAACACAAGCAATAAAATCTTTAAATCAATTCTAAAACTCTTCTTTTACTCCGTGTTAAAAGCCTGGCAGTGGTGTGATGTAACTGCAGTCACTGAACGTTCCACTTGCTGATGCCTGAATGAAGTGCATTACAATAGTCCAATCTAGAGGAGATAAAAGCACAGGCACCTTTTCTAAGTCAGTGTGTGAATGGAAAGACCTGAAAATGAAGCAACCTTCTTTCTTATATGCTTCAACTGTGCTGCTCAAGCTGAGAAGCACCTGATGTGGTCACATTCTGTGGAAGATGGATAGAAGACCCTGTTTTACCTTGAAAGGTGCAGCAGCACAGGGACTGGACAAGACCAGCTGGACCAACCTGAACCAGACTGAGGAGCAGGCTCCGCTTTGGGCATAACAGGTGGAGGACACGCACTACCAGATGAACCAGATAATGATGAAAAAAATCCCCAGGATACCAGTAGTATTTGATGTATCCTACATTCTAATAATTATGCAGTGAAGACATCTTATTCATTTATTCATTTGAATGTTTCAAATCAATCAGTCAAAGTGGCCTGCAGCCAGCATTACAGACGGCCGTAAAAGAGGAAATATCAAGTGGGTGACAGCTTTCTTGTTGGTACAAGAGGTCGGAGGAAAATGGCCAGACTGGTTTAAGGTGAGAGATAGCCAGTAACTCGTCACCACTTGTTAAAACCCATAGAACATCTCTGAAGGCACAGCATGTCAAATCTTGAAGTAGATGGGCTACAGCAGCAAAACTGAGGCAACATTTCACATGGGCTCAGCTTAAATTAGTCCATAGAACATTGGAAAAATGTTGCCTGCTTTGATAAGCCTCATTTGTAGAGAGTCTGAAATAGATGTCAACAACATGACTGCATGGATCCATCCTACCATGTATCAGTAGCTCAGGCTGGTGACGGTGGCACTCTCTGGGATACTTGGCACCAACTGAGCATCATTGCAACATCACAGTTTGCCTGAGTACCGATGCTGACCACGTCAGTCCCTTCATGGCCACAGTGGACTAGGGATGGGTCATCATTTTTGAATATGTGAAACGTTGAAAAATTATTAAAAATCATTTAAGTAATGCGACTTTTGTATCAACCTAAAACTAAGCATTCACTGTTGTTTTGCGCGACATCTGGCAGTAACACAGCCGGCAGTGACTGCATGTCACTTCACAGCAGAAGAGAAGTAACAGGTCCACCAGGTAAATGTGGTGCTGTGGGACATATGGTGAGATAAGATGTCACTGCTCAAACCTACAAGGTATGCAAAAGTACAGTAGATGTCCAAAAGTAGTGTGTGGCGCATCCTCAAACAATTACTAAAGGAAACCTATCATACACTTTCTAGCATAATATATTACATTTCTAGGCTCTGAAGATGATATAACTGTGGTTTTAAGCTTCAAAAGCCCTCACAGTGTTGTTTTCTTTGCTGATTTCATTTCCCTTCTCTGAACCTTGACTGGAAAAATCCCCTTCCTGCTCCTTGTTCTGATTGGCAGCTTGTTTGTCTGAGCGATAGCGCAGCCAGACCAATCAGAGTTCATGGGGTGTGGCTTATGCAAATGGGACTGGTGTGAAGTGAACCATGCCAAGAGCTGACCTGACTCCAAGTTGGGCGGGGCCTAGGCAGAGGTCACTGACAGGAGATGTGATGTCACATCTTAAGGAGAAGGCAAACTGTGGGTTTTCAGGCATAATCAGCAAACGCTCGTCAAGGATATCTAGAACAGAGGGAGGAAGCACAGAACGACAGCGAAGATGCAACTTAGTATCACAATATAGAAGACATGGAGAGTTTTAGGGAGCGAGAGAGAAGCTCAGTGCATCACTGCCCCCCAGCAGCTTAGGACGACGCAGTGGAGCCAATGGAAGATCAAGGGTTTTCCTGACCTGGACTTAACTATACGCTTTGTCAAAAAGGAAAGTTTTAAGCCTAGTTTTAAAGGTACAGAGTGTGTCTGCATCCCGCACCCACATTTTAGAGATTCTAGGACCCACAAGTAGGCCTGCACCCTGAGAGCGGAGAGTTCTGATTGGCTTATAGGGAACAATAAGGTCTTTGATATAGGATGGAGACTTACTGTCTAGGGCTTTGCAAGGTAAGGATTTTAAAATCTGTTCTGAACTTTACAGGTAGCCAAATAAAATGACAAATGTGAAAATTATGACTTACATGCTCTCTCCTGTGCCTGTGCATCGTGGTGTGTGTGCAGTGTGTTGGTGCTGCACATGTGTTGGGGGGAGATTGATTATTAATCAGTTAGTTATGAACGACTATCAAGTCGTTTTGGCTTGAAGCAGCCAAAATCTCTCTCCAAGGCCTTAGATGTAGCATTAAGCATTAATGTAGCTACAGCACACTATGATTTTTCCTGGGACCTGCTTACCGTAAGTTGTGGCAGTAACAGGGGTTTTTTTTTAATCTTTTAATTAACTCGAACCTGCAGGTATTGGTGAAAGGTGTTTTGGTGCTGTTGTGAAGCCCTGACTAATAAAATGGCGTTCAGGTCACAGCACAATGTCTTTACAGCAAAAACATATTCACAAATGTCGAACCACGGGCATTTGTGACTCGACAAAACCAGGGAGTGAAATTCTGCTTTGAATTCAGGTGTATGTTCGGTTCAGAAAACCCTGACTCAAGTTCTAGGTCGTGATCTGTTTTATATGTCAGCATATCTCCCCTTCTTAGCATCAAATACATAATTTCTACTGTGTCTAATAGCAGTTTAAGTGGTTTGTTCAGACAATGCAGGTCATGTTAAACACAAGTCATAATAATTCATATTTGCTGTTTCAGCTACAATTTAACTTTCACATACATTTTTAGAATAGAATACTTTGGGAGTTGCTTATACAGTTGAACCTCAGGTAATGAACATTTCTACCAACAGAAGTTTTGGGTAAGGAATAAAAAATTGGCCAAAATTGTGTCCTGGCTAACAAAAATAATCGTTACGAATGAGATAGACGCGGAAGTGAGACTTCACCTCCGGGTCTATCTCAGCCGAGTTAGACATCAAAGTGAACTCTGTGCTGTATATTTGCTTTTTTTCACCTAAAATACTGCTTCATTTTGTGTTTTTCATCATGGGACCTAAGAAAAATGGCGTCTCCGTCGCATCCTCCTCCGGTAAGTGTCTTTATAAATAAATGTGCACGTACGGGTGTGTAACACATACTTTATATGGGAGTTTGTCGTGGGTCCAGAACGGATTAATTGGTTTTACATGTATTCATATGGAAAAACTCGCTCCGGCTAATGAATGATTCGCCCAATGAACGTGACGCTGGAACGGATTAAATTGGCTAGCCGGGGCACCACTGTATTTAAACTTGGCTTATTCTGAAATATAAACACATCACAGTAGGTCCATTTACAAAAAAACATGTGTAACGTACAATTTTAAATGTTGAGGAACTGTTTATTGGAATGATAAGTGTATTTACTCTGCAGAAGTGTTTTTTTTTTAACATTCGGTGAATGCACACAAAGAAAAACCATACACATGTTACTACACAAGACAGAAATTAAGTGATCAACTTTCTCATCATCTTCTTGCAGCTTCTTCCAAAAAATCTGAAAAACATGGCTAGGAGTTGAGCTGTGGACTATTGAGAAAACAAAATGATGCTTTTCTGTAAAATGTTTCACTTCTTCTGCTCTGGTCATGTGTTCATTTAGCCGACAGAACCTCCCTCTGCCCACATCACTCAGCTCGTTTTATCCATCCCAAACCAATTTATGGAAAAGCATGCATCTTTCGCTTGACTGTTGCACAGCTAATGTTGCTCAGATTCTTAATAAACGGACTTTATCTGCTTCGAACACATCTACCATCGCCTAAATGTTGACTGCTGTCAAATATGATCTCACCCACTGACTGGTGCCACTGCAACAAGACAGACAGAATTATTACCACCTTACCTGTCAATGGTTATAATGTTATGGCTGATTGATATGTATATTTCTTGTCCCTATTACACATGTGGGTTGTACAGTACACTGGCCTTTTTTTTTGTTTGTTTCGGCACTTGGTTTAAGCAATCAGGCGTATAAGACTCAGGAAAAAAGAAAAGGAAAAAAAAAGGTGAAGAAGGTCTGATGAGTCACCCGATCGTGCAAACAGTTTTAGTGGTTATCTCAGAAAATGCTCCTGAGACTCTCTGAAGATGACCCTGTAGCCAGGCAGCAGTAATATATTGGCTACTCAAGAAGAAGCTGGCTTCAGACGCAGAGAGAAACGGGGCTGTCAGCAGACGGGATGGAATCCTGATTATGGTTGCATGGCTACACCTGAGCCTGCCGCTGCCTTGCATCCACTGTGCAACGTGGACAGAGCCACAAAAACTTATCATGGCATGTAGCTGGAAGCGTATGAAGAGCGGGAATGAACATTTGGAGTCGATTATCCATCAGTTCAGGCACTTTTACATTTTCATAGCAGATTACTTGAACACACGGGTTATTTTCCTGTTACTTTCTGGTGGATACACATTTTCCACACTTGCTTGAGATCCCAGTACCGCAACAATGCAATACCATTTTTTCCCCCATGTGATAAAGATGATATCTGAAAAGTTTTTATTGTGTATCTGACACAGGCAGCAGTAACTCCATTTACTTGTCAAGATCTATATTGAGTAGACCATTCCTGGGCTAGTTTGGGGGATTTACCCATAACCATACCCAATTTTAAACATCTCAAGAAAATAAGATAAGATCACTGCTTTCCCAACAGTAAGGCCCGTTGTGGGTGCAGTTTTTTTCTGTTTTTCTATTTAGTTTAAATATAATACTATCTTCTACTTGGGTTTCCAACTCCATCTCACTGCAGTCCTGGGGATTTTACAGCAGACATTTGTGGGAGATGGATTAAGGATGAAGCTACATCAGCAATATCATGATGCATGTCGTGCGGCCAGAGAAGTGCAGCGAGAAGCAACTCAAGTCTTTTTGAGTAGAAAGTTTCTGAAGTAAGAGAAATGACCAGAGGTCTTCAACAGTTAGACATGATGAACATGAAGGAAAGGAAGCAGATTATACACAGAAACATCCTGTACCACAAGGAAAGGGGATAATACTGTGCCATGCTTCCTCAGCGACAGGTGGGACAGGATGTTTGTAAGTTCAGACCATGCAAATATCTTACACTAGCCTCTTAACTACGTAGTTATCATCTTGTACACATAATAGTAAACATCAAAAACTCAAATTCTGGTTTGTAAGGACATACTTGGACATTTTAAGTCCACATCGTACGGTGGCAGGATGATATCATTTAAACATGTTCATCATCTCTCCCTTCCGAGATGATGATGATGTAAAACAGCTGACCTTCGGCTCCTCAATGCAAAGAGGCGGGCGTGTCTGGAAATAAAAACCAGCACAAAGTGTGTGTGTAAATGTAACATTATATGAACAGCATCCACGATGACAAACATTAATGCACTGTTTGTCGTACACGCACCAAAACGGTGATTTCCAAAATCTCCACGTTATCACACACGGCGAACTCCGTAGAACAGGGGCAGCTGATTCTGCATTACTGAAAAAATAATCATAAATATAATATTTCTTTTCTGCAGATAGTTCCCTCTAAATGCTAAACATTCTGAATATATTGAGGAAAAAGCTGCACTTTAAGGAAACAAGA
Source organism: Pseudamia nigra (assembly GCA_029823295.1). NCBI lineage: Eukaryota > Metazoa > Chordata > Actinopteri > Kurtiformes > Apogonidae > Pseudamia > Pseudamia nigra. Next base: position 2,159 of record JAQQAE010012062.1, on the reverse strand, counting down.
AATAGGTGTTCAATAGGTCTTCACTGGACAATGATAATAGGACTGAAAAAGTTTGGTCTGTTACAGTTACACTGGGCAATTAGCTTTGCATTAGTGTGAATTACAAGCTAATCAGTGTTTTGGTGAGCAGAAAGCAGGCCATAAGAGGAGCTGAAGGCCTTTTGCTTCTCCCCTGGTGATGCATACCCGTACTCCCCTAATGGTGTCTAATTTGCTAGTGAAGCACAATTGGGTTCCGGAAGCATAAACTCCACGGGGACTGTGAACACCAACAGGGATAGTACAGCAACACAGAATATGTGTGTTTGGCCAGACTTACAGTACACACATGGATAGCTGTAACAAGTATTCACACTGCAGACATCTTCAGGAGACTTTTTTATTGCAAGCTTTAATAATATTAGCTATTTCTGTATATGTGTTTTGTGTCCGCGTGCAGTCTCAAAGAAATGTGTCTTTATGTAAATGAGAAACTGTGGGAGGCATAAGGCTGCTGGAACAATTCATTGCTCCCTTAACACTGCTGTGCAGTCAGTGGCAATGAAAGCAAGCAAGCTGGTAAATGACAGAGCGTGAAGGAAAAAAAACAGGAAATAGTGTAATGTGGTTGGTTACTGAGGAGTATATTCTGTATGAGCACATGAAAGCGCTATATGAGGCTGCCTCTCCCTCAGCCCTGTGATGTACATCTGGAGGATGTTTAATTGCCTCCAGCAGTCGACACGTCCCCAGGCGGGGTCACTTTTCAAATAGATAATCCAGCCCAGTTCTGAAGCGGCGCGTCACATGAGAGCGCATTGTGCAGTCCTGCATCGCATTTGTGTGTCTTTGTTGTCGGCTCACAAAGCAGCCGTTATTGACGTCTCACAAAGAAACACTGGAATCCATGCTGCACATTCTGGACCACAATGGAACACTACAGGGGCTTTATATTTGGTGCATACATGAATGCAACACTTATAACCTGTTTCTGAAATTGTTGAGTCACTGTGTAAAATGTAAATAAAACCATGTGATGATTTGTAAGACACAGAATCACCCACAAGCACCGTGTGCCTGAGTGATCCTAGGACCCTACCAGGGGAAATTCCCCCCTGGTAGGGTCTCCCAAAGCAAATTCGCCCTAGGTGGCAGGTCAGACTAAGAGCGATTTGGAAGACCCTTAAGACTATGCCTTCCTGTGGGCCCACCACCTGCAGGAAGGGTCGTAAGGATCTGCTGTGTGGTTTGGTTTGCAACCGAAGGCAGGGGCCTCGGTGGTCCTATCCCTGATTGCCAAAACTAGCTACAAATGGGAGGAGGCCCTGGGGCAGACCCAGGACATGCTGGAGAGACAATGTCTCTCAGCTGGCATGGTAACAGCTGGGGGACCCCCCAGAGGAGCTGGAGGAGGTAACTGGGCAGGGAAGTCTGGCCTTCCCTGCTCATGCTGCTGCCTCCACCATCCGGACCAGGATAAGCAGAAGACAATTGATGTTTGGATGGATGATGGACAATTATTTAAATTCTTGAAATTGGACCATTTCACAGTTAATTAGCTTAATGGGCCACATGAGTGGTTCTGAAAAGGCCATCGCAGAATTATTATGTCTTTCTAAAGACAAGATATTGAGTGGTTAGCCAGTCTGTGGGAAGCTGCACTGTCAAATAGTGTGACAGTTTAGGAAAATATAGTGATATGGTTTTCTGACTCATCTACCATGTTGCCACAGTGAATTCTCATCTTAAACATGCCAGAAAGTGCAAAAACAGTCTACCTCTTCTTCTTCTCCTCCCGGCTGCTCCCCTCAGGGGTCGCCACAGCCAAACACCAATGATTCGCATCAAATCCTTTAAATGCAAGTCAAATTACACAAGTCCTGCAAATTCTTGATTGAGAGACATTTCTTCAACTTGGCCCAGTATGATGTTATTGGGTGTCAAACTTCCTCAGAGCGGGGGTCCCCAACCACCGGTCCACGGACCGGTACCGGTCAGTGGGTCAATTGGTACTGTGCCGCACAGAATGAATACATAACTTATATTATTTCAGTTTTATTTATTATCTGATTCTGAACGGTGTTTTATTTTGAAAAATTACTGGATTCTCTTTGCCTTATTGTCTTACCGACATCCGCTGCCTTCTTAAACAGGCTGCGTCGGCCGGAAACACATAATAC
>JAQQAE010012061.1:0-13330 GCA_029823295.1 Pseudamia nigra | reverse complement strand
CAGCGGCTCAGGGTAGGCGGCCATCTGCCTGGACCGGTTGGGGTTAGTGGACAGAGGAGAGACAAAAGAAAAGAGTCTGGTAAGTTGACAAAAAAGGAACAAAAATCAAGAATACAATGAGCAAATGTGATCAAAGTACCAAGTACATTAACAAAAATGAGCAATATACAAAAGCAAAAAATAAAAATTAATGAAATAACCAGACAAATAAGCAAAACTGGAGAACATCTCCAAATATGCTAATTTTGAGCTCATCTTAAGTTCTTTTTTTGAGAGTGTTATCATGATATATTTTTTATATTGAACTGGTTCAGGAGATATTTTATTAATGACATTTAATGTGCCCGTTCAAACACAATATATGAGGTTATACCTAATTCCACAATATGACATTACTCACTGCTTGAGTAGTTTTTTATGATACACTTTTCTGCTCTTTTCAGGAGTACTTCTTCTTATAAAGTAACAATCGTGTAACTTGAGTACTGCTTCTGTGTACTCTGCCTACCACTGAACACAATGTCCTGTTTCAAGAACTTTAAAGACGACAGTTTTGAAGTCAGTGCGTCAACCTTTGTGACACATCTTGAATACAGTGGTATCTCAGACAATGAACTCTTCTGACAACAAATAATTTGGATACTGAAGAAAAAAACTGCAAAAAAATTCACTCGGACAACGAGGTTTTAATCGGACAACGTCAATTCCGAGTCTTGGCGAAGCTAACAGCTGTTAGCCAAGCTGACACAGGCTAATGGCTAATAGCGTTAGCCTGTAGTCACCTCTGTGTCTCGGACGTGAAAGACCTGGAAGCTAGCAGCCGTTAGCCAAGCTAACAGAGGCTAGCGGCTAACAGCCGTTAGCTTGTGTTATGGAGAGGATACTGCTGCTGTGGGTCAAAGAGAAGGAAATCGCTGGGCTGACACAGACACAGACAACCATTCACACATTCATACCTATGGACAATTCAGAGTGACCAATTAACCTTAGCCTTAACCAATTAGCCTCCCAAGACAAATTGGTCCTAGGTGACAGACTATGCCTTTGTGTGGGCCTGCCACCTGCAGGAAGAGTCGTAAGGGTCCAGTGCTGTGTGGTTTGAGTGGCAGGTGAAGGGGGGCCTGGGTGGTCTAGTCCCCATTTGCCAAAACCACCTCCAACTGGGAGGATGCCCTGGGGCAGACCCAGCATACGTTGGAAGGGCTGTCTTTCAGCTGGCCTGGGAACGCCTGGGGGACCCCCCAGAGGAGCTGGTAGAGGTGGCTGTGGAGAAGAAAGTCTGGGCTTCTCTGTTTCGGCTGCTGCCCCCACGACCCTGAGCAGGATAAGCAGACGGTAATGGACGGGTATGACGCTGCACAGTTCTGTCCAAATATCTTTATTTTTGGCCGATCAACAAAGAGTTTCCACTGGTCTTTCAACAGTAAATAGAGCTCAGTGTGGGGTCACTCCATGCCATTTCAACAAATACCCCACGTAGTCCAGTCTCTAAAAAATCTAAAAATTTTACCAATAGGTGAAAGACAAAGCTTTAGTTCATTGGGATGAAGACTTTGAGATACAACCATTTAAGCGAGGGGGGGCTGGGGGGGGTTCCGTATGTGTTGATGTCTGTGGGCCTTCATTTTTGTCTAATTTCAAATGTCAATATCTCCAGAACTACATGGCCTAGGATAATGAAATTTTGCATCATGATAAACCTTTGCCTGCTGTCCGAGAATATACCAACAGATTTGTTACACATCAAAGCTGGTAGGAATCCCAACCATTCAAATATGGCAAAAATAACATCTGGGTCACGTTCACACATTAGACACATCTATGCCATGGTTTTTACGGGAACATTCTCCTCAAATCCCAAAAAGTTGTTTTGGGTCAGATTTTCATTCAAACATTAACTCCATGTGGGAAAGTATGAAAAAAATCTGATTTTGTCTTTAGTTTGAAGTACAAACACTCTCCTTTCATGGGATAAAATATATATTTTCTTTATGTGACGCCTTCCTCTGATTATGGAGCTAATTTGTACTACTCATTAATGGCAAATTAGCCCCATATTTGCAATGGAAAATTTCTTGAAATGCCACGGAATGAACCTGGGTGGAAATTCTGTTGTGGAACCTCATCTGTTCTCAGAGCAGCAGACTGCCATCAGGTGTTGATAATTAGTACTACACTCTTAAAATCTCCCAAACTACACATAGTACCTTTAAATCATCAATAAACAAGTTTCAAACTATTGCACTGACACAAGTCGGTGCACAAAGACACGGGATCGCAAATCCAAGCAGCGCCCTCGGCGACTGAACCATGAATCGCACGTGGAAGAGTGAACATCTGCAGTACTGTCAGTGTCCACTAGGGGCTGAATCCCAAAGTGAGTCAATCCCCATCGAGTCCCATGTTAAAATGCCCACCATTAGAGCAGAAATAAACATGTTTACAGCCTTGCATAATCAGCGTTTTTGGCCTCTGTGGTTTATTTCCGCCTCTGTGAACACTACGTGGGGGTGGGGTGCATCTGACAACACGCTTCTGACTGGTATGTGTCCATAATTAAGGGAATAGGGGCTGTGGTTGACAGGTGGACTCAGCCTTTCATTGAGTCTCCATGAACTCCATTCACACTCCACATCTAAGTCCATTTCTAGATCAGGGAGCCTTCAAAAATGACAATATGGTGCCGTCCAGAGGTTCCAGTCTATGCATTTTCTCTCATGAATATTTTAACGAATTGATTTAAATTAGCATCACATTGTTGATGGAAATCGACTGCTGTTAAGTTCAGGGCTTTAAGGGATTCACTCAGGATAAAATGTGGCAGTAATGCAACGTAACACTGGATGCTGTAAAACAAAGACAAAGGACTTTGGGAACCATAGACATATGGAGTGTTTGGTAGAGTACATAAACAGTACTCAAGTAAAAGTACTAGTACTTTATAATTCCAATGACTCAAGTGTTCAAATATAAGTACTTGGTTAAAGTAAAAATACATAGTATAAAAGAACTACTGAAGTCGTGAGTAACTTCATAATATGTATTTTTTTTTGCTCAGTTTTCTTGGTTATTTTATTCATTTTTCAACTTACAGTACTTGATTATTTTGTGATTTTTTTTTACCGATGTTGATGCTCATTTTATATTTTTTTTCACTGTTTTTGTTCCTAATTTTTAAGTTTTGATCTTTAATTATTTTCATCATTTTTCCTATTTTGTTGCTTATTTTGTGCCTTTTAGTGAATTGATTTGATTACATTCTTCACTTCTGCTATTTTGTCCACTTTGTTGCCCATTTTGTTCATTTTTGTGATGATTCTCAGTAAATGTTTGCTCATCTTGTTGCATAGTTTATTCATTTTGATAAATCACTTTTTTAATTTCAACCTTTTTCACTCATTCAGCTGTGGCCAAATGTAACTGAATAGAAGTAAATGTTTTTTATCACAAATGCAACTGAGTAGGCGTAAAAAGTATTCTGCATAGAAACTACTCTCAGAAGTCATTGTGAAGGAGTACATTGAGTACTACCAGTGGCACTTCCGCAGCTTAGTTTCTTCAACTTTCTTGATTATTTGTCCCATTTTTTACACATTTCATTTATTTTATCGTTTTCTTGATTGTTTTCTTTACTATTTTGTTCACTTTTACTCATTTTGATTTTTTCCTCTTGTTCCCATCTGGAAATATAGCAGGACAACATGACTCCATATCCTGCTGGAAACACAATTCATTCATCCGTGATCGACGGCAGCACAATTTGAAATATGATGTTGCATTTCTGTAACGAGATCCTCTAGTTACCTGCAATTGTTTTACACATTGAACCTTTAAATGACACATCCATAATGACAGAGCATTCATACCCGTCTGCTCAGGCCAGGGTGGAAGAAACGCCTCTAAGTCAACATAATCCACATTTGTTTTTTTTCTCATAGGGCTGGTTTTCATTGACAACACATTACATTCACCACAGGGATACATTCTTAACTCCAAACTTCCATTCAACTTTCCCAAGAATTGGCACCTTCGAAGGAGATTCATCAGCAGTTTGTTGCCATATTAAACATAAAACACAACAAAAAGAACCACTGCAGCCACTGTGTGTGTGTATGTGTGGGTGTGTGTGTGTGTGTGTGTGTGTGCATATATATATATAAGCAACACTACATTTTTCTTCTTTTCAAAACACTCCCCTGAAGGCACGACCAGGAAACTCTATTGTTTCTTTGATGGCAGTGTTCGGCTTCATGTGCCAAAATCAACATGGCTTCCAGGCAGGCCATTGGTGAGAGAGGACGGCTGAGGTGATCCCGGCTTTGGCTTGAACTGTGAAGAGTTGTGAGTGGTCCACGCCTACAGCATCCTGTGAAGGAGGAAGGTTGAAAGTGCTGCGTACAGGAAAGGGTCATTGGCTTCGGTGAGTGGATTGACATGCTGAGGCTTCGCCGGCAAAGGGATGCGTAATCGCAGTCAGTGTTTCAGTTTTAGGGAAGGAAATGTGCATTAAAGCAGCTGAAACCATCAAAAAATAAAGCATGTAATGAAAAAAATATTAAGAGGAGCAAGCAAAAATGATTCAGAAAATGAACAAATTATGCACAAAATCAGAAAGAAATTGGTGAATAAGCAAGAAAATGAACAACTGAATGTAAATAAATTAATGAAATAAAAAATGATGAAGATATCAACAAAAGTAAAACAAAGTAAATTGTAAAAAACTGAAGAAAAACAGAACATAATAAACAGAATAACATAGAAAATGTACAAATGATCTATAACTTAATATTATTAAAAATGAACAAAGCCCTCCACAAAATGAAAAAAATGAAGATAAACATGAATAGATTAATGACATAAAACAAACTGATGAAAAATATTAAGAGAAATGAACAAAATCATTCAGAAAATAATCACAAAATTAGCAAGAAATTAGTAAAATGAGCAAGAAATAAGAAAATGAATAAAACACTGAAAACATGTTTAAAAAACTGAGCAAAAAAGGGGAGAAAATGTACAAATATCCACAAATTAAGCACTATTATCAAAAGTGAACAAAAATGTTGCACAAAATTAAAAAAAAAAAAAATTGACAAAACATTCCACAAACAACCAGAAACAAACTAAATAACCAAAACAATGAACACAATATATACAAAATGGTCAAATGAATAAACAATGCACATGAAAATGAACAAGACAAGGAAAAAAAAGACAACTTAGTGAAGAAATCTGCAAGCCAATAAAAAGGCTCCAGGTTTGCTGAAGCCAGAAGGAGACGGTTTTGGGGGAGGCACTGGAAAGGCCTGAGGACGACGAGGAGAGCAAATAGAAGCAGGTTTCACTTCATTATTACCACAAAAATCACTGTTAAATCCTCATTTTGATTTTACCGTGTGCATACTGTATCGAACAGTAAACACACGTGCAGTTAAAAGGCAGACATCAAGCATAGGGTGAGGAGAACCTCGGCTAAAATTCACAGACATTTCTAAAAGGTCACAAACAGTTCCTCTTTTATTTGTTTGGAGTTCGAGATGTCCATTACTGAAGACGAGTCGTGTGGGTGTGCCGAGCAAGATGAGCTCTGACCCAACTGTATTTATATCACTTTATTTTATAATAACCCACACCTGATTAGGTTTGGAGAGATACTCGGCACCCCAGTGGCACCCATCACAAAACGCTTAGAAGAGCAGCGGGAAAAAAATGCTACTAAGGAAAAGGCTACCCTGAGTTCACCAGGGGAAAAGCAGACTAGTGAGAAAAACGAGTTTGAAGAAAATGTTTGCCAAAATCACCACAAGGGAGAACGCACTACAGGGAGAGGCAGGTGATAGAACTACTGTCATGGAGCTAAGAAACATGGTGAATGGCAGGTAGATGGGTGCATCTCCCACCTGGAGGACACGGCTGAGCAGCTAGTGAGCAACAAAGACGTGTGTACAACAGCTTGAGAACCACGGTAAGAGATATAGCATGAGACTAAAAGAAATGTTTGGCACTCTGGAGAGGTGTGTGAAGAAAATATTTAACAAGGGGCTCGGAATTAATGAGGAAGCTTGTGAATTCGAGATTGAAAGGGCACGTTGCATGTTTAGCTCCTCGGACCAGTGAGGACCAGCTGCCTAGACTGTTGATTACATTTCTCTGACAGTCAGCGAGGGAAAAGGTATTGAGCATGGACAGAGAGAGGCAGGGGATCGACTGGGAAGGCCACAGATGATCTGTGTTCCGGAATACGTCGACATGACCTTGCACAGAGGGCGATGAATTCATTGGAAAAGAGTTTGTGCTGCTCACACTATTATTTCACTCCTTGGTCCCGCCTCTGTTACCGCTGTCCGGACTTTGATCTGAATGAGACAGTGCTGAGGAGGGTGGGGGTGCGAGGGGTCACTTGCTGAATCTGGGAGAGACAGTTGCGTTTTGACAGGCATGTGGCTCGTTAGTGGCTGACAGATCCTGCTCACTGGATCCCCTGCCATATCCAACACTCTGGGTGAGGTCAGTGGGTCAACCTGAATGGATGCACCAAAGGGTCACTTGGATGTCCCGAACCTGGCCTGACCTTCCACCAGACTCGCGGTTTGCCCTGGTTTGTGTCCTGATGTTAACCCTTAAACTAAGTAGCTGCAGCCTTTAACCTCACAGAGTGGACAGTGATTTTGATTTTCTAATAAATATCTCTATTACAAAGTGACTAAGAACAGTTCCCAAAGTGTGAAACATTTCCTTTAAGATACAAACAAAAGAGAACGATAAATATTAGTCACCTGTATGCATTCAACATTACAGTGGCCATCAAATCCATTCAGAATAAAGTAGTAGTTGAAAAAGTCAGTGCTTCCAAAACAGAGAATGTCAGAGAAATAAGATCAGGTTCCACTACATGTGGAATTAAATAAATACTGTCTTCATAAGACAAACACTGGACTCATGTCCCAGGTCACTGACGTCTGGTGGAATTCGCTCACAGGCCTTCCTTCTGTACGTTCCATTTCATACATGAGTAAGAAAATCACTGCAACTCGAGGAAACTCTCTGTCCCCAATCAGAGATGATTCCGTTAGATCCGCACAGTCTGGATTGGACTTCCTTCATATTTCTGCTCTTCTTTTCAAAGACTGCTCTGATTCACTACGGTGGCCCCACACCCACCTTCACACCAGAAATATAAACCCTGATCTGATGTCACAGGCACTGTTTTCAAACAGATGAGGGCTCCTACGGTATTAAATATCACTAGTCCTTGCACCGAGAGCCAGGTCTCCCAGAGTGGAAAAGAAATCCTCCATCTCCTTCTCCAGAAGCCGGTTGCGGTTCTCTGCATCCTCCCGTGCCCGTTCTGAGTTTCGCAGTTTGATCTCCAGCATGCGTTGCTTCTTGCGTTCCTGTTCCATCTCTTGCTCCAAACGCTCCATCTGGGCACAAAGAGCAGCACTGGACTCCTCCAGTCTGACGGGGACAACAAAAGACAGAAATCAAGGTCAGTTTTGGCAGAATCAGTGACCACAAAGCCACAATTTAGGACAGGAAATGTTTTGCTTCTGTGAATCTCAGAGCATTTCCACACATTAAAGTCAGAGCCAATGTCCAAGCCAACATTCTGTTTTTACTTTGTATACTGTCTGGTTAGGTTTGACGTCACAATGCAGAAACCCTTACATAATGTATATATATATACATGCTTCGCCTTAGCCACGTTAAAAAAAGAGTAAAATGTGCTTCCAGATGCTTCCACCTAATGAGAGCTTTGCAAATTCAATAGAATCACACAGCCATGTCAAATTTGACCACAATCACAACTGACAAAGATTTCAACAGTCATTTGTCTTCTTCTGTGATCCTTCACATGATTGTGTGGCATTGACAGTGAAATAGGCCTGGCTTGTTTTTCTGTAGAAAAATGACGAAAGTCTCCCTATGATGGCTCTATTCTGTTGTTTATAGATGATAATGATGTAAATATTTCATATTTTTTATGGGTATTTTAATGGCCAATTCACCAAAAACAAGTGAATCCTTTGAAATATGCCAAGTGTTCTAATAGTTTTGGCCATGACTGTGTATGTCCTGGTAATACTTGAAACTGATTGGCTTGTAGATGCTGTCTGTCTGATTTGAGCAAGCTGTTAATTCAGTTCATTTATAACTTTATTTTTTCAATTGATCTGAATGTCAATCAAACAAGAACTGTAAGTTCAACCAGATGCATTCACTGTCCCTGCATCATAATGCGTTAATGCAGTTGTCATATACAAGCAGCTATGGTCAAAAGGTTTCGTGAGATCACAGCAATCTTGACTTTTTGCCACCTCAGTCGCTGAATTTTATCCTTCAATCCAATTCACTACTTGTGCCAAATTTTACGACATTCTGTCAAAGCATTCCCAAATTCTGACAAACTGTTCCTGACACATTGCATTTAAAGCTGACTGACACATTCTTACAGACTCACCGTTCTAAGACATGTTTTCTCATGAAAAACAAACTGAGCCATGGTTCAGTTTTTAATCAAGACAACCTCTTTTGTTCAGACCAAAACTAATTTGATGGTCCACGCCATGGTTTGGAGGAGGTTTCATATGTTCAGATTTTCTTCAGACCAAACGGGAAACTCAGAAATAAGTAGTCAGGTGACCTCAATAACATTCTTTTACAGAACCCTCCACAGACTTACTTTTTGATGCGGGCCTCATATGCAGTCCTCTGTTTCCTCAGCTCGTCTTTCAGTCCTTCCACCAAACTGCTCAGCGTCCCATTTACCTCATCTCCGTCCTCAGACATGATAATTGACGGGACTCCGGCTGCCACAACCACATTTCCGTTCTCACTGCAGGGTGCACTGCTGCTGCACAGCTCCATGGCTTCACAACTGTCCTGCTCAGAATTGGGCTCAGTTGTCATCCCTCCATCCCTTCCTCTGCCGTTATCCCTCTGGTTTTCCATCCACTCCCCCTTTTCTCCACTTCCACCCCCTGTTCCACAGTTCTGGCTCACTGAGGGCTCACTGCTTCCGGAGTCTGGAACCGAGATCTCACAGGAGGAGGTGGACCAAGGTGTGCTGGCTACACTGGGGACACTCCCCATGCTAGAAGAAGTGGTGACATTGTCATAGGTGGACAGTCTTTGTGAGGATCCTGTGGAGTCGCGGTCACGGGCAGATCGTTCGCCTGAAGAGGTGCGACGGTGACCCCTTAAAGAAGACAACCCATTCATCAGCCAGTTCCCCCCACTTCCACCTCCACCTGCCCCACCACCTGAAGACACACTGGTTGCATCTGCCACAGAGCCACTAGTGCTTTGCTTGGCTTGTGGCTGGGAACGAGGTGCAGAGGAAGTTTTGAATGAGTATTTCCATGAAGGCATGGCCTTGGCTTGTTTACTTGGACTGACCACTGTCTCCCCTTTCCCTGATGAAGAACCTAGTTTTGGTCCAGTATTTGGATTAGGGGTCTGCGTCGGAGTGACGGCTGCACATAATTTAGCATCCAGAGATGAGGCACTGCTGTGCAGGTCTTGGTCAGGGTTGGACACTGGGCAGCTCTGAAGGTCCTCCTCAGAGATCCAAGCTCCAAGGCTGCGATGCTGGAGCTGATGACCTTGGACAGGGAGCTCTGTATGGGGAATGGTGGGTCCCTCCTGCTCCCTCCCTGAGTACAACCGTTTGTGATCCCTGATGAGGATGGTCATCAGATGCTGGACCAGAGATGTACCTACAGAACACAGACCACAGTCAAAGTACATACCACCATGTACACTGACGTTGTGTTTAATTTCTGTATATAATAATAAGGGAACAATTGGACTGCCACTCAGCAATAAGACTACACATAGCATTATGAATCATTAACAAATAACCAGAATGAAGTTAAAGATCCTGTAGTGTGACATTCAAATGAAGCCTGTGCGTAGTTCAGGCAGGTGCAGAAGTCTGTGCCAGTTTTCCATCCAATCCCTGTCATCCCTGCCTTACACCCCCCCCCCCAACATGCTGCTGCTCTGACATGACCATTGCTCGCCCGCAAATGTGAAAATTATCTCCTCCACCTCCCCAACCTCCTCCTGAATTAAGCTGAATAAATAACTATAATATAATAAACTCCAAAGCCAAAGCATATTTCATCTGTACTCTAGTTTTGTCATATAAAATCACAATGCCAGCCTCTGCTAGAGGGGGGAGGGGTTTGCAATCGCTGCAATCTCTGGGCCATCTGTGTCAGGCTTACTCAGATTGTCCCAGAGCATCTCTTGAGCGAAGTCACTGCCAAAAAAATTCATGTAGCCATTAAAAACTTCTGTAAGGGCGTGGACAAAATAAACTGTGTTAATTAGATTTTTTTTTTCTTGCTTATCCAACGGCCTATTTGTAGCTCGTCACTCTGATTTCACTGCAGGTTGTTCCCGAGGTGACCCGAGATCAGACTCTGACACAAAGATACTGTAAAGACATAATAATTAACACTTTTCATGGTCAATTTTGTGAAAGTAATTGTAAGGTGTATTAGCTGTTGGTCCATGTGGGGCTTATTTTAGCTTGACTATGATTGGTTGGTTTATAATTTGAATTGTGAATATCGACTTACAGGCTCTTGGGCTGGAACCATTGACAGTGACTCTCTGTTTTTACTCAGGACTGACGGTACCGAGCAAGTTCATAATTTCACAACTTTTATTGACTTTAGATAAACCTCAAAACCATAGACTGTATATATTACTGGACAAGGTGACCGTGACGTCACCCATTAGTATCTGAAGGGCCGTTTTGAGGCCAATCGGGTTGTCACTTCCTGGACGGCATATTGGAGTCAAAAACAGGATGTAACCATATTTGGACGAACAGCAGTGGGGCTTATGAAGCGTTCATGCCAGGGGAATCATAGGAAGCTAATATTAGCCGCTAGCTTACTGATGCGCTAAAACTTCACCAGGCAGTGTCGAACAAAGTCATATTACAGTGTTGTTAGTGTAAACACTTACCCACAGCTGCAGTCAAGTGTATCTCATGTATAAATATGAACATATTGAATAAATAGAAGATACGAAGCTCTGAATCCATCTGAGTGAGGTAGTGTGCTGCTGCTATGGTGACATGTCAATCAAACCCCAGCATGGCAGTGATTTGCTGGATTATTTGCTGTAATATCTGAATAACGAAGTAAAAAGTTAAAGATGGACCATCACGTTACTTATAAAAATAAAACGTTTGAGACCATGATGACCCACAAAAAAATTTATTGGCTTAGTATTTTCAGATAGAAGTCACATGTGCCAGGTGATCGGTTGCCCAGTGGCCAAGTGGTGGGATTAGAAGTTACTTCCGAATTGGTCTCACTGAACAGACCCAGTCTTGCTCCATTCTCAAAACCCAATAAATATGCATTTTCACAGCATGGGACCTTTGAGTCTCAGATGATCTTCGCTGTATAGCTTCCTTCATCCTGTCCCTTTTTCATGTTCAAAGAGCCTTCACTAAGGAGTTACAATCGTTTACAACCTGCACAAAGGAATCTTTTACCAAAATAAATGTCCCAAAGATCTGAGCTAACAAAAGTGTCACCAAGTAGTCGCCCATCTTTACTAAACCTGCGTGTCTGTGAATAAATAATGGAGTTAATAACTGTAAGCTGATTTTGTGGACAATTTTGCTTGTTGTTCATTTTCTTATTAATTTGGTTAATTTTGATGTTCATTTTATTCATTTCTGCTTATTTTATCACTTATTTTATTATTTTCCCTCCCACAAACTTACACATATTACACAAAAATAGATGTATGTACTTGAGTACTTTTTCCAAATAAATGTACTTTTGAGAGTAATAATATTTCAGAGTGCTTTTTACTCTCAGTTATATTTCTGATGAAATTGTCCTACTAAGTTACATTTGGCTACAGGTAAATAAGTATTAGGTATTTTAACACATGTCGAATATCGGCAAAGTACCAAAAATGAACAAAATGATCAAGAAAATATCAACAGAATGACCAAAAACAGGCAATGTAATCAACAAGATATCAACAAACATTTGCAAAAACAATTGTTCATATTAGAAAAGAAACAAAATAGAAAAAAGCCACAAAATATCATCAAAATAAACTATACAATCAATTAAATATTAACAAAATTAGTGAAACATTACAATATATCAACAAAGTAAATAAACTGAGCAAGAGCAAAAATACGCTAAATACTAGTATTAAGCTGTAATAAACTAATTACACCTCATACAAACTCACTACTTGAGTGTTTTAAAAAAAAATTAGATCCTTTTTTTAGTCTTACCTAAGTACTTATTTTTAGGAGTACTTATACCAGTACTTGAGTCATCATAATTTTAAAGTGACAGTACCTTTACTTGCCAACCTCAGCTTTGTTGTTGTTGTAAAGTGCTCTATAAATAAAGTTTCATTCATTCATTCATTCATTCATTCATTCATTCAACCTCTGCTAATTACAACTCATTTATAAGTCCTCCATAGGGCTACTCTTATTATTTGCATGACGTAGAGCTGTGACGGTCTGTACCTTCCATAATAGTGACTGGATCCTCCATTTTGGGTCGGAGGATGTTTGGTCCAAACACTGTGGCCAGGTTCTGGACACTCATCTTGTTCTCATTACAGTGGGACTGGACCTCATCAAGGAACCTGAGATGAAATTCAAGTGGAATGAACTCTACAAAACACCTGTCTATCTGAATACGTACTACTGTGGAGAAACTCACTTGCATATGTACTTGAGTAGATTGTAATTGGGCAGAGGTAGAGTGCTGACTTGCTTGCCGAGCTCCTGGACGCCCTGACAAAAGAACACGTTGTTTCTACTGTTAGACAGAGTCCACATCAGCCACACACACAGAACATGAGCATCGGTGCAGGGTATGTCATATACCTCCTCCTCGTCTTTAGCCAAAAGCTGTGCACAGGTCAGAAAGTCCTCATACTTGGAGAAAGGAATGACTGGTTCAGGCAGCTCTCGCAGGTACAGCTTTAGCAAGGACGCCACCGTGTGGACGTCTGTGCTACTGCAGGTTTGAACGAAACAAAATGCAGTAGGAGGACATTGTTAATTGAGGCAGCAGATGACCATGACATGTTACAGGCTGAGTTTGGCTCCTGAGTAAAAATATGTAATAAGATAAAGAAAAGGACATTAAAAACCCAGGGAAACTAAAAAGATGCACAAATATTTAAAAAATAAAATATATTGTCCCCTGTGGGGACAATATATTTTGGTATGGAAAAAAGGTGAGTGTGGAAAAGAGGTGAAGAAGTGTGTGCAGGCAGGTTGGAATGGTTGGAGAAAAGTGTCCGGTGTGATGTGTGA
>JAQQAE010012060.1:0-13330 GCA_029823295.1 Pseudamia nigra | reverse complement strand
AATGCAAACTTTATATATATATATATATATATAATGCAAACTTTATATATATATATATATATCTTATGAGAACCTTAAAGTACAGGAAAATTCTATGATATGTACATTATTTACAGTGAAAAAAAATTAGATCATATGTCAGTTTATCATGGATTGATGGATTTTTCTGTTTTTTTTTTCAAACTAGAGATGAAAAATTCAGGATGCAGCTTTTTAAGTGACATTGTTACTCGTGTTTTACTCACTGTGACGTCAGAAAGTGTCTGCAATCTTTGACGGAGGTTATTTTTAGTCTTTGTGCACATTGTTGTAGTAAACTGTAGTTGAACCTCTGCTGTAATTGGAGCCAGTAGTTTGTGGCATTCAGTTTAACGTGCACAGCCAGTGATGCAGGATGACAGGTTTTTCTGCATGACACAGGGCTTGACGAGACTCAAAGAAAACCCCCTGAAGATACTGTCTGTCTTCACCAAGCTCTGCGAGCAGTGCTGACAAATCAATAATAGTCAATGTGTGAACACTTTGTCACATTTAATGGTTAGAATCCATCTAGACCTACCTTTCCCACACTTAGGATTGTTCATTTGACCTATTTTTGTTCATTTTGTTGATTTAATTGTCCATTTTGATCTTTTTTAATTACTGTGCTATTTCCTTTTACGTTGATGTTCAGTTTGTGTTTATTTTTATCCAATTTATTTATTATCTCAGACATTTTTGTTAATTGTTTGGATAATTTTGTTAATCTTTTATTCACTTTTGTTGCTTATTTGGTTCATATTTTGTCATCTTGTTGCTTATTTTGCTCACCTGTATGCATTTCCTTTAAATTTCTCTTCATTTTGTTCTCTTGCCAAGCAGAAATTGATGCTTTAACAATTCATCAGAACACAGAAATTGAAGTGTATTACACTTGACATTTCCACTGGCATTCAGAGATGCTTGTTCAAACAAAACCTATGCTCAAATATAGTACAGTCTTCTTCTCCTCTCGGCTGCTCCCCTCAGGGTTCGCCACAGCGAAACACCAATGATTCACATGTCTGGCATAGGTTTTTTACATCAGATGCCCTTCCTGACACAACCCTCACAACTAGGAACAGTTAAAGTAGCCAATTAATATAGTACATGTTTTGGCTGTTACAGAACCCAGAGAGAACCCACATAGACACAGGGAGAACATGCAAACTCCATGATCCCATCACCCGGTGTTGGGATCGAACCCAGGACCTTCTAGCCACCCACTGCACCACCGTGTCGCCCTATCCCAAATATAGCACAGTACATGTGTTGAATAAATGACAGCAGAGGGCAGCAGTGCATTCATAATGAGTTTCCCCTTCAGGGCCATAAAATGTACTGTACTGACTTTGAAGACTCTATCAACCCTTAAAGACCTAGACAGATTTTAAAAATTTTTTTGGTGTGCTTGACTCATAAACATTTTGCTTTTAAACATGTTGTGCTAGCGAATAGTTTTAAAGTTGAATAGTTTAAATAGCAATTTTATATTTGAATGATGGTACATTTTCAACATTTGTGCTTGGTTATTGAGGGTTAAATTATTGTTTGACTTTATGTTACACCAAGCTGCTAGATACGTACCTTACACTTAAGAAAGACTAAATTGCTCCTTAATTGTGTATCTTTAAACTTATTTTTAGTTTTTACTCTAAACCTTACTGTAACGTTAACAGAGATTCCAAGATTTTGTTGAGCAGTTTTTTTCAAAGTTGTCAAGAGCTTCATCTTCTTCCTCTTCTTTCGGGTTTTCTGGCAGACCAGCCTTAAGGTGCATGCCTCCACCTACTACATTAGAGTGTGTTGAACCATGGTACCAACTTGATCTTAGCAGTAGTGTGGGAAAAACACCATTAATGACTCCTATTTGTGCTAAGTAGCCTATCAATTCCTGTTTCTGAAACATCCAGAAATCACCCAGTAGTGATTTGAGACTCCAGTGCCATGTGCGCTCTGTTTCGTAGCCCCTCCCTCTCTTCATCACATTTATTACAATGCATGATTACATTTATTGTAATACATGTGTGCATTGATTTGATTGAGGTTTCCCTACACTATATGCTGTTATGAGCTATTGGGTTCACTTGTGGTAGTCCCCTCACCTGGGTGCAGTCAGTAAATGGGAGGGTATACAGGGCAGGGGCAGTTTCCCCTGTTCAGTTAGCATGTCTCCGCAGTGGTGACCTTTGTTAGTTGGCTTTCTGCATTTTGTGTTTGGGGATCTCAGTGTCAGAGTTTTTCTTTTTGGCCAGTTTTTTCAGGCCCCTTTCACACCAAATGAGCCGTGGTTCTTGAGCCAGAGCCATTTAGCCATTCTTTTTGATATATTTTTTGTAATCTCACTACTCTTTAAGGATATTTTAGGTTGTTTATGATAATTATTATTGTTATTGTTTCTCAATGTATTTAAGTGAAAGCCATCAATTAAATGGAACAACTACTTTAGTTCCAGGTAAGAACCAACTATTCAGGTTCCGCACCAGTATTTTTCTGATGTGAATGTGCAGGCTGGTTCAAAATTAGGATGGAGAAACAAGCCCTGCTGGTGTGAAAGCCCCATCTGTTTTTTTCTCTGAGTGGGTGACTGCCAGTTCACTTTCTGTTTCCAGTTGCTCTTTTTCTCCATCTGTTATTTTTATAGAATTAGTTGGAGGAGTTGGTGGAGTGTTTTACTGACATTCACACTTTAGGAACAATGGGACCTATTGCTACTTTTTTGTGATTCCGTGCAGTTTTTCCTTTTGTTTTTCTAAACTGCAACCCCTGCTCTTCCAGTTTTGTTTTTGGGGAAACTCATGATCTGAAAACATGATTGCAAAGGAAACTAAACATTTATGAACCTATCAAATATAAAGACAGAAGTACAGTATTTATACAGACATCCATGCAAAGTTACTGATGTCTTAAAGATATTCTCATTATAAAAATGGTGAAAACAGATCTGTAGATGCATCAGATACAAGATGGACACATGCACAAACGCAGCAGCACAGTGCACCCTGAAACCTTTGGGTTAGCAGTAGTCCAGGAGGTAGATCAGGTTGTCCGATAACCAGAAGGTTTGCAGTTCGAAGCCTCTTCCATCCTAGTTATTCTGCATTTGTGTCCTTGGGCAAGACATGTTCCTACTTTGCCTTGTGTGGATGTGAATGAATGTTTGGTGGTGGTCTGAGAACACGTTGGAGCAGATTGAGTGCCACTTTTTGTTGCCACAACCACTGTGTGACTGTGGAGTGAATGAATAATGAATTCAGTGTAAAGTGCTTCAGGTGTCGTGAAGAGCACAATATACAGTAAATCCACTCCATTATTATTATAATTATTATTTGTGTATGGCTGATGTGTGTATGTAGCTATGCATGGAGTTGAGTGGGTTGTTGGAGTTAAGGTTATCATACAGTTGAGATGATACCATTCCATTCTAATACAGTAACAAAGGGCACTCTTCCAAAAAAAAAGTTTGGTTGAACTCTGATTAAAGCCAGCCTTGGATTAAAGGAATGTCTGTTAGTGTAATCCCACTGTAAAATCACTGCAGAGGCTTAATCCACATGAATCAGTCTGCAACAACAAGTGAATAAAACACATGATAAGATTGACTGATAAAAGCTCACTTACTGTATATGTTTCTCAGGGAAGTAAGTGAACTACTCTCGATACATTAAACCTTGTTTTACCCCAAACTGTCCACCAGGGGGCAGAGTGGGACCACAGGCCCATCAGGGACAGCATGTATTACCTGTGTTACCTTATTGACACTTTGCTTCACTGTCCTATTTTAAAACTGAACAGTACATGTGAGCATACATTCCTCTCATAGATTTGTGCTGTTTTATCATACTGCTCTTTATGTGACTCCAGAGCTTTGCCACAGATCCAGTGACCTTGAAAATCTGCAACAAAGCAAAGACAATATAACACCAGCGCTGATTGTCATTTCAGCTCGGATCAGTCCATTTAAACTCTTCCGGTGAGGAAAACTATGCGGCTGATGGCGGATGAATGGTATTTGGATTCAAGGCCACAGACGGTGAATCATCTTGAACTCTCATCTACAGTCATCAGTCTGATCCCTATGGAAGACCCTGGTACTGTACTATGATGAAAGGAAAAAACAAAAATACAGATATGGATAACTTTTTTTGATCCTTTTTCTGGGAAATTCTAAACAGTCAAGCTCACTGAAAAGAAATTGAAAGTCTTCAGTCTGCCATCAGCTGTGGAGTTGAACAGCCTGATACCAGAGGGGATGAAGGATGTTCTATAATGTTTAGTCCTGCAGCATGGTGATATTCTAATTGAACAGAATGAGGTGAAAAAAGCAGTCTAAATTGGCCATGATGTCCTCCATCTGTCCACCGCTGCCACCAGTATGTCCAGCTTCTCCCAAACCACTGATCCAACCATTACTAGTCAGTTCAGCTGTCCTGCATCTTTCTGCCTGATGCTGCTGTCTGCTAGGGAGGCAGAGTGAGCATCTCCAAATGATAAGAGATTATCTTAGAAAATGAGATACTTTGACCGATTAGCCAAGGCTTTGCCAGACTAAAAGGGTGAATGGAAAGCAATGTAAAGCACCTTGAGTGCTTTAGGGTAGAAAGGCAGTATAGAAAAGCAAGAAGTAGAATAGAAGTCCATTTACCAAAAGAGCTGGTCTCAAAAAATAATGCAACTCTGGACTAAGATATGTGTTATGACATTGCATGTGCTTTTAAAACTACGCCATGGTGTAATGGTCTTGCACGTACAGTATATAGCACCTTTCTACCCTACGCACTCAAAGTGCTTTACACTGTTTTCCATTCACCCATTTGCACACACAAGCACATTCATACACCAGTGAACACTCACTGGGACCAACTTGGGATTCAGTGTCCTACTCAAGGACACTTGAGCAATACACATAGGAGGTGAGGATCGAACCACCATCCATCTGGTTCATGAATGACTTTCTGTACCTGCTGAGCTACAGCTATCCCCAAGTCAGACTGATACATCTGAAGCTAAAAGTGCAAAGAAAGTACAGTGGTACCTCGCTGTACGAAAGTAATCCGTCCCGGCGTGACGCTTGTGCAATGAAAATTACTTACGGCGGGATGGGTTTTCCCCATAGGAATGGATGCAAATTCAAATTAATTTGTTCCGGGACCCACAAAAATGACCATATAAAGTATATATTACGCAGCGTGTCTCAGCTCACTGGGTGCTGGGCCCAGCCTCGGTGTCCGGGAATGGATTCATAGCATTTGTAAGCTAACTGAGAGGGTAAACTCGTAACAATTGAGGGCTTGTCTGGGATCTTAGAACCGAGAGTGAATGCCCCTAACTTCTGGGATGTTTGACCGGGGCATGAAGCATAGTGTCAGCAAGTGTTTTGTGTGCTTCAGTGCGTGAAAATATTCTGTGGTTTGTTTCGAGTTGGCTTGGCGGGGCTAACAGCTAGTTAGTTCAGTATGGACGAAGCAAAGCAGTGTAGGTAACTTAGTGGATAAGCTAAATTGGTCAGTGGCTGTTTTGCTAACCGAAAGGGTTAACCGAGAGGGAGCTAACAACACAATGCCGTTGCTCAGCATGCTTACGGCTACTGCTCTTAGCTATCAACACAGCACCGGAGCTGACAACACAACGCCGGGCCTGCTGGTCTCCTTGGACGGATTCACTTTCATCCGTGCGGACCAGACAGTGGCAGAGAGAGGTAAGAGGAAAGGTGGGGGACTGGTGGTGTTTGGAAACAACAGATGGTGAAAAACACTTTTTTTCAATATTTTAAGCAATATCAGTGTATTATTTTTGTTTTCTACAATTTTAGAGTGCAGGTCAAGATAAGATCTGGAAGACCAAGAAAAATATCAGAGAACTGCTTTTTAGGGGTATCAGTAAAACAAGTCAGAACCCCTGTTTGACAGCAAAAGTCCTCCAGGAAGAGTTGGTACAGTTTCACTGTTCAGCAACACCTGCATAAATATGGCCGTCATGGAAGAGTCATCAGAAGAAACCTCTGCTATGTCCTCACCAGTAAATTTATTCTGAATAATACACTGATGTTTTGTATTGATATGTGTTGATATGTTTAACTTTATCATTAACTTTCACATTCCATCTTCCAGTTGCTGAACTGTTCACTTTGACCAGAGGTGCCCAAACCTTTACATGCCACTGTATGTCCTGCCTTCTACATGTGAAGACAACCATGAGTGTAAAGTCACTGATGATTTCTGCTTTTGGTGACTAATCTGAACATCTGAGCTAATATTGGCAATATAAACCCGACCACGGCCCAAGTGGATCCCAACTGACCTCACCTTTTTATCATAGCCCCAGGGAAAAAAATCTGACTTACAGTAAATCAAACTGAAAATTCCAAATTTTCCAACCAAATGAGATTGACCTGAAAGTACTCTCAGACAAGATCAAACTGAAATGCGGTTTGGACAGACGTTCACTCACTGAAAGTTTATTAGAACTATCATTTCTGATACACACAAGAAGAAAAACAAACAGAAGAAAGTAAAAATGAGCAAATTTAATGACATGACAACTCCAGATGCTTCTCTATACACTAGTGAATGTTAAGAATGGGGGGAAAGGCAAATGTTTATGGTAGGACTGGCAGGTGCAATAACATGCAAAGTTGTTTAGTCTACTCCAGAAATGCAACGTGGAACAAAAACTAACCACATTAATGTAAGCAATATGGTAAAAAAAACATGGGCATGTATGAAAATGTCCTTGGTATAAAAAATAATAAAATACTTTGTCTCTCAAGTGTCTCAAAAATAATGACTTAGTATGTAAAAAATAATGATATATTTTCAATGGTCAGTAGTACTTACGTAAGTACATTTAGATGTACTTGGTAAGATTCAATTCAGCTCAGTAGAAAATTAACAAAAATGAACAAAATAAACTAAATACACAACATATACAGGAATAAGCAAATCTTGAGTACATCATCCATTTTTTTTCCCGATGTTTAATACTAAACAATGTTCAATATAGCATTTTTGCATTGGCCTGGTTCTGGATCTGACCAGTGTTGAGGTGTAAACAGAAACAGCACTCAAGTAAAACTCAACTCAAGTAATCATTATAATGACTAGAGTAGAAGTAGAGGTACTAAATATAATAAACATACGTACTTGAGTAAGAGTAAAAACTACTCAAGTGGTGAGTAACTTCATAATCTGAATTTATTACAACCTCATCACCTTCCAACTGGTATTGTGGTCATTTTCATCTCCATCATTATTTTCATCATTTTTTTTGGTGATTTTGTGTTTTATTGTTTCTCATTTTGTTCATATTTGAACTTTATTTCAATCAATCCCATTCCTTAATTTGTTTATTGTTAATAACGTTGTTGCTAATTTAGTTGTTTGTTTTTTATTTTGTTTATTTTGATCATTTTGGCCCAGTGTGTTTTTTAATTTTTAAAAAATGTTTTATTCCTCTTTGCTTATTTTGTTTCTTATTCTGTTTCTTTGTACTTACGTTGATTTTTACAATTTTATTGATTTCTTTATTGAATTTGCTCATTTTGTTGCTTAGTTTATTCATTTTGATAATTTGCTTGATTATTTTTCTCAGGTTTTTTGTAATTTAATTGATAATCTTTTTTCCAACCTTTTTCTACTCCTACTCATTGAGGTGGTGCAAAACATAACACAGTAGAAGTACTTTTATATTGCAAATGTAAGTGCAAAACAACTACTCTCTGAAATACATTTTATCAGATGAACTACTCAATTATATGTAAAGGAGTAAATGTACTGTACTTGAATACTACCCGTCTCAAGATCTGACACCTTTACATTTTTATTATGACCTGCATAAATAAGCCGTTTAAATGCAATAGGTGTATATGTCTGTAATAAACTGAACACAAAGTTACTCACTAGTCCTTTTACTTTTATTTGTCATAATTATAAGGTAACAACACTTTTACTTGAGTTCAGTTTCTGTTTATTTTACCCAGCACTGAATATCTCAAAAATAACAACTTAGCTCAAATTAAACACTTTATTAACTCATTATTTTCAGGTACTGACATGTTTATTCATATGTCCAGGCTCTATTTCATTACATCAGCAGAAACGGTCCCCTATAGCGTCTTCAATCACTAAACACTGGAGGGGAATGCTCCGTCCACCTCTGTTCTCCTCCAATGTACGGTTAATGCAGTTAGAGTAATTAGAGGGTCCCCAGGGTGCGGGTGTGGGGGATGAAGGGGGGGACGGAGGAGGGGTCGGTGGCGTAGGAGGGGGAGAAAGAACGGGATGGGCCTTTCCTCAGGAAAACATATCACCTACCACCACAATAGAACCCGTCAGGAAACCACAGGCAGCCACATTGCTCTCCTGAGCCGCCGAGAGCTTCCAGACACACTCATCAGTCACACACACGCAAACAGAGCAGAGCAGAGCGGACGCACAGCAGCACAACCAGGATGACACTGCACTGAAGTCTGCAACTAGATCCATCAGGTACGGCTCAGCTGCTCATCACGATTCAGGCTCCACTTTTATGCTTTCAAAAGGAACATTTCAGGTTTTTCTAAATGAAGTTATATATCTTTGCAAGCTGTTTAATGTGATCCAGAGGTGGGTAGTACTCAAGTACGGTAACTCCTTCACATGCACATGAGAAGATGTTGTGTTGTAGTTTAACTTTACTCTCAGTTACATTTGAGAGAAAAACATGTACTTCTACTCAGTTACATTCAGCTGAAAACGGAAATCATCAATCTGACTAAATGAGCAAGAATGAACAAAATAATGAGGTGAATTAACAAAAAAGACCAAAATAATCAAGTAAGTTAACAAAAAGAAGAAAATAATCAAGTAAATTAACAGAAGTGAACAAAACAAAAAAGCAAAAATGAAGAAAATAATCAAGTAAATGAACAAACATGAAGAAAATAATCAAATAAGTTAACAAAAAAGAACAAAACAAAAAAGGAAAAATTCACATAATAATCTTGTAAAATAACAAAGGCGCAACGGAAGTGGAAAAATGAAGAAAATAAGTAGATTTGCAAAAAAGAACAAAATAATCAAGTAAGTTAATAAAAAAGAACAGAATAATCACGTAAGTCAACAGAAGTGAACAAAACAAAAAAGCAAAAATGAAGAAAATAATCAAGTAAATTAACAAAAATGAACAAAATAATCAAGTAAATTAGCAAAAAAGAACAAAATAATCAAGTAAGTTAACAAAAAAGAACAGAATAATCATGTAAATTAACAAAAAAAGAACAAAACAAAAAAGCAAAAATTCATATACGTGTCATAACCTTGCAAATTAACAAAGATAAACAAGGAGCAAAAGAAAGTGGAAAAATGCAGAAAATAATCAAGCAAAATAACAAAAATGAACCTGAATGAATTGAAGTAGACAGCAAAAATGGTAAAAAAAAAAACAACTAAAAAAATTCAGTAAATTAACAAAAATTAACAATATATGAATGAAGTCAGTAAAAAATGAGCAAAAATTCACAAAGTAATCAAGCAAATGAACAAAAATGAACAAAATAAGGGACAAAAATGGTAAAAAATGGGCAAAAATAGTCTGTAAAATGAACAAAAACGAATGAAATAAGGGTTAGAAAAGCAAAAATGAACAAAATAACCAAGCAAAGTAGTGAAAATGAACAAAAATGAACTGAAGTTAGCAAATCAAGTACCGTAAGTAAATCCTGAGCATTTTGAGTTTGTTCTTGACGTCTGATAGTGTTCGTGCATTTTAACATTCATCTTCTCTAGTCTCTCACTGTATTTATGACAATTAATGATGCCTTCTTTACATTATTATCACCTGTAGGACCAATATCCTGCTCAAATACAACATGCAAGGTTGTAATAAATTCCACATTATGAAGTTACTCACTACTTTTTCTTATGAGATATACTCTTACTCAAGTACTTATATTTAGGAGTACTTTAACTTGAATTGTATTACAGTGGACACCAAGCACATAGCTTTTGTGTAAACACTAATGGATGTATTATCAGGGAGTATTGTTAGTTTACTTATGTCTTATGAGGCATTTCTGGATATTCTTGGACATTTTGAGCACTTAATTTTGTTCTATCGTTTAGACATTTGTTTACAAGGAAAAAAAGATGAACATATAACTCAAACCAATGAAGAGACATTAACATCATAATTCTTAAATGTACAGATGTAGACATGAAATGAACAAAAAATCAAGATAATGAACAAAACCAACACAAAATTATTAAATAATGGACAAAAAAATAAAAATGGATAAAACATAAAGAAAATGACCAAGAAATTCAACAAAGTAATCAACCAAATGAATAAAAATGCACAAAATGATCAACAAAATGAACAAAAAAAATCAACAAATTATCAAAATAAGGAAGAAAATGATAATAAAAAAATCAACAGGTGTAACTATTTATGCAAACTGAATATAATGGAGTAAAAGTACTCCAGTAATATGTAACTTCATAGTGTAGAATGTATTATAACCTAGTAGCCAAGTGATTTAGCTGACAGGTAATAACAATGTAAAGTGTATTAATGATCATTAATAAAGTGTCAGATCCAGGTCAATGTAAAAAAAGGACTGTTTACTGTCAAACCTTAAAAAAAGAAAATAAGCAAGTTTTTTTGCGTACTTTGTTCACTTTTACTCATTTTGTTGCATATTTTATACAAAAATCATTGTTCTAACTTTTTCTTATATTTTTTCATTTGTGTTTTCATGTTTTTCATGTCATTATTTTGTTAAATTTTGCTCATTTTGTTGTTATTTTTTCCATTTGTTCTTATTGTAGCTATTTTTCATTTATTTGAATATTTTGTTTATTTTTGTTGATTCAATTGATTATTTTGTTAATTATTTACTCTTTTTGCTTTTCATTTCTTTCATTTGTGCTTATTGTAGTTTGTTTTTTATTCATTCATTCGTTTTCGTTGATTTACTTTATTTTCTTAATCATTCACTCATTTTGTTTTATTTTGGTGATTTTTGAAAATTTTGTCACTTATTTTGTTCATTTTGTTTTACTCTCTGTTTATTTCTCTTATTTGTTAGATATTTGCTGACTTTTGTTCAATTTAGTTCCTTATTTAGTTTATTTGTCATTCATTTTTGCTTATTTTTTTTTCTCTTTCGACTCCTACTACCAGAGGTGTACACAAAAGGTAACTGACTAGAAGCGCATTTTCATTGCAAATATGACTGAATAAAAAATAAAATAACTATTCCCGCAAAATAACTATTCTCAGAAGTGCATATTGGTGAAAACACTAGTCAAGTACAGATAAGAGAGTAAATGTACTTGAGTACTACCCACCTCTGCTTGGGTTGCAATTATTTGTTCTGCGTGGTGCAATATTTCTCTGAGGTTGAAGTTCAGCACGTGCAACTGTAACAATATTTTGAAGACTTATTTCCTATTTGTTTGTTGAAGTGCATTACATAACCGGCATGTGAAAGGATGTTTGTAACTGTGTTATATAAACTCACTGACAGCTGATGTGCAGCCAGATAAACACTTATTAATGTAAAATCCATGTGTCAATGTTAAAATGTTGTGTCTAAAGCAGTGGTTGGGACCCATATTTAGAAAAAGATATCATAAACTGCCATGAAGTGTAATCAGTCAACAGTAAATGAAGCCTGAAATATTTATTTGAATTTATTTAAATTTTATAATGCTAACTCAAAACAAAGAAAAGAAGCACTAACTCAACAAAATGCTTCACGTGAGCAAATTCCATAACAAAATGGGGGAAAAGAAAGCCAAGATTATCTACCATGTCAACAGAAAATAGCAAAAAATATACAAAATACTGAGAAAATAACCAGGAAAATAAAGAAAAATAAGCAGAAATAATAAACTAAAGAACAAAATATCAAAAATGGACTAAACAAAAATAATCACAAATGGACAAACATGAACAAAATAATTTTAAAAATTAACATAAATAATAAAATATATTTAAAAAAATATATAAATAGTGACATGAGCCAAATTAATCAAGAAAAATCATCAGAATAATCAAGAAAATTGATAAAAGTGAGCAAATAATACAACAATTAAAAAAATAGCCAAAACATGAACAAAAAATGAACAAAATATCCTCAAAACAATAACAAAGTAATTAAAATTTTAAATAAATAGCCCAAAAAATAACAACAAGAATGGCCAAAAAACCCATAAAATGAACAAAACAATAAATAACTAAACAACATGAACCAAAATGATCACAGACAAATAATGAGTAATAATGGATAAATATATCCAAAAATAAACACGAATTGTCAGAATACTCATGAAAATACATAAAAATGACCAAAATTACCCCAAAAGTTAACAAGAATTAGCAAAATAATCAAAACAATGAAGAAAAATGACCATGCATTCCAAAAAAAATGAAGAAAAAAAACACGGGAACGAAATTCTAAAGAAAATGAGCTAAATAATAAAAAAAAATATCAGAATCACTGACATTGATATACTGCTCATTAAATTGTTCTACTGCTTGTTTGTTTGTTGGTTTCTTGCAGTTTATTGAATCTAACGTGCCACCATGCCGATCCTGAAGAAGCTCCCAGGCAGATCTAAGAGCTGCCACGAGTTCCCCCGGGTGAATGGGGAGCTGATCCTGCCCCGGCTGGACCTGAATGACCTGAACGACCTAAAGGAGCTGAATGATCTGAAGGAGCTCAACAAGAACCTTAACCCCTTTGAAGATGTGGATCTGGATGAGGATGACCAAAACAATGGGGGGCTCATCATGGGGGACATCCGGGGAAACCTCCAGCTCAGGTCTTCATCCCGTGATGGAGAGGAAGAAGAGAACGAGGTGAACGCTGAGAAGCACGGAGCTCCCAAAGGGAAGCCCCTTAGAGGAACCCTGGAGAGGATCTGTGGGGTGTCCCCCCTCAAGACCCTGGGAAAACTGGGGAAGGGGCTCCGGATATCAGGGCGGAATGTGTGGGGGAACAACTCCCCCCACTATAGCCCTGGGGATTCTAACACACTGCCCCCGGAGAGGGAGAAAAGGAAAGGACTCCGGAGAAGCTCAGAGGGAATTATGACCCTACTGAGGTGAGGAAATAGTGCACTGTTAAAATATTTATCTGTCTGTCTGTCTGTATATAAAAATTCCCTTCTCACCCTCCGCGGGTGCTTGAGGGTTCTGTGCAATGTCTTTGCTCTTCCTAGAACTGCACTTTTCTGGACTGAGATGTCGGCTGTTTTTCCTGGGATCTGTTGTAGCCACTCCTCCAGTTTAGGGGTTACTGCCCCGAGTGCTCCAATCACCACAGGCA
>JAQQAE010012059.1:0-13330 GCA_029823295.1 Pseudamia nigra | reverse complement strand
GTTGACTATTATGTTGAGTTTTACAATTTACATGATAATTTTGTTCATTTTTGCACCATTATTTTGAACATTTTTGCTCAGCTTGTTGCTTATTTTGTTCATTTTTGCATATTTGCATGATTATTTCCATACCAGTTGCTCAATTTTTTTGCTTATTTTGTTCATTTTTGTATACTTGCATGATTACTTTGATACATTTTGCTGCTTATAATTTTATTTCTGACAATTTTGTTGGTTCTATTGTTGAGTTTTACGAACTTACATGATCATTTTGTCCATTTTTGCCCATTTTTAAGTTTTTTTCTGCAATTCTGTTGGTTGTATTGTTAAATGACATGATTATGTTGCCATTTTTCACGTGTCATTGCTTATTTTGTCCAGGTTGATAATTTACCTCAAAGTGGTCAAGTGCAAATCAAGTGTTGAATGAATGATGACAGCTGTTAGTGACAGCCCGACTCACATTTTCGCAATGTGAGCTGATCCGAAATCCAGAGAACTGTGTGAAAAACACAAAGCAGGTGTAGATGAACGTGAGGATCCACATGAGATAATGACATGGATGTAAATGAGGTCTGGATAAATGAGTCTCCTACAATGTGTTCCTTAAACAGTCAGCGACACTCTTCCAGAGCTATTAATACCACCTGACCCAGCCCACGAACACACCCTCCTGCCCCACATTAAGAGGCGAGGCCATGGAGGGGCATTTTATTGGCCCTGTCTGGGTTTTACCTCTGAACACAAGACAGTGAGCTTCTTGTGAATGCTTCAATTTGTGCCTTTGCTGCATATGTCTCTGAAACGAGGAAACAAATGAGCAAAATATTCAAGAAAATTAACAAAATAAGCAACAAAGTTAACAAATATCCATATTTTTTGCTCAAATTTCTTATTTGGCTTCTAATTTTTCTTCATTTTTTTCATTTTGCATCTAATGGTAGTGATTTATTTTGTTTGTTTTTCTCTTTTCTGCTTCTTATTTGTTAATCTTGCATCTGATTTTGTCCATTTTTGCTAATTTTCTCTATTCATTTGTACATTTAACTTCCTGTTTTGGTCATTCTCTTCAATATTTCGCTCAAATGTCTTCAATTTACTTCTAAATTTCAAAAATTAGAAAAGATCGATGAAAAAATAAGAAAATGAGCAAGATAGTGAAGAAAGCTCTAGTGGAAAACAGACAGAATAAGCAGAAAATGAACAAGAATGAGCAAAATAGTCAAGAAAATGCAATAAATAAACAGGAAAATGGACAGAATAAGCAGAAAATAAACAAAAACCAGCAAAAATAATCAAGAAATGAGAACAATAACTAAATTAAGTAGAAAATGAACTAAATAAGAAACAAAATGGAAAAAAAGCATATTATGCGATTACTTTGCTTGAATTTCTTAATTTGGCTTCTAATTTTGTTCATTTACGTCATCATTCTTTCATTTTGCATTTAATTATAGTGATTTATTTTGTTCCTTTTTCTCTTTTCTGCTTCTTATTTAATAATTTTGCGTCTGATTTAGTCCATTTTTGCTAATTGTCTCTACTCATTTGTACATTTAACTTCCTGCTTTGTCCAGTTTCTTCAGTATTTTGCTCAAATGTTTTCAATTTACTTCTAATTGTCAAAAATTAGAAAAGAAAAATAAAAACAAAAGAAAATGAGCAAGATAGGGAAGAACACTCAAGACGAAAATAAACAAAATAAGCAAAAAATGAACAAAAATGAGCAAAATAGTCAAGAAAATTCAATAAATAAACAGGAAAATGAAGAGAATAAGTAGAAAATAAACAAAAGCCAGCAAAAATAATCAAGAAATGAGTAAAATAACTAAATAAAATAGAAAATAAACTAAATAAGCAACAAAATGAACAAAAAAGCTTTTGATTATTTTGCTGAATTTCTTAATTTGGCTTCTAGTCTTTACTTCATTTACTTCATCAATTTTTTCCTTTTGCTTCCAATTATAATGATTTGTTTTGTT
Source organism: Pseudamia nigra (assembly GCA_029823295.1). Taxonomy (NCBI): domain Eukaryota; kingdom Metazoa; phylum Chordata; class Actinopteri; order Kurtiformes; family Apogonidae; genus Pseudamia; species Pseudamia nigra. The sequence continues at coordinate 11,348 of JAQQAE010012059.1, read as the reverse complement.
TATTTTTTTCTGCCTATTTGTTAATTTTATACCTGATCTTGTCCATTTTTGTTTGCAAAATTAGAAAGAAAAGGTATAAAAAATTTAAAAAATGAGCAAGATAGTGAAGAAAACTCAATAGAAAAATAGACAAAATGAGCAGAAAATGAACAAAAGTGAGCCAATACAATTGAGAAAATAATGAAACAAGCAAGAAAATGAGCAAAATAGTCCAGAAAATGCAATAAGTCAACAGGAAAATGGACAAAATACATAGAAAATGGAAAAAAAGAGCAAAAATAATCACATTTTCCTGGAATTTAGGGTGACACTTATTGAAGTAAGTGTATTGTTACTTCATAATTATAATGACTGAGGTAGAAGTAAAAGTACTAAAATAAATATTTGAGTAAAAGTAAAAGAAAATCTCATATATACTTGAATGTAACGTATTGTATTAGAACAGGTTATTTCTCCTGCAGGTCTCATCAGTCGACAGTTCTACAACCAAATCTAAAAGTACATGATCCTGTCAAATACAAAAAAATAAAACCTCAAGATTTACTCATTACAAAATATGTTCCTTATTTAATCCATTTTTGCATATTTGCATGATTCATTTGACACATTTTGTTCATCGTGTTGCTTATATTTCTCACTTTTTATGGTTTTATTGATTATTTTGTTGAGTTTTAGTCATTTACTTGATCACTTTGTTCACTTTTGCCCATTTTTAGTTTGTTTTATTCATTTTTTGTCCAATTATGTTGGTTGCATTGCTCATTTTGTTCATTTTTGCATATTTGTTTGATTATTTTCAAACATTCTGCTCATTTTGTTGCTTATTTTGTTCATTTTTGATAGTTTCATTAGTCATTTTGTTCAGTTTTATTAATTTATTTGATCATTTTGTTCATTTTTGAGCATTATCAGATGATTAAATTTTTTTGTCCAGTTATGTTGATTTTATTGTTCAGTTATGTGAAATTACCTGAATATTTTGTCTTTTTTTTAACATATTACTACTTATTTTTGTCATTGTTGCGTATTTGCATGATTATTTTGATACATTCTGCTCATTGTGTCATTTATTTTGTTAATTTGTGCAGATTTGCACAATTATTTTAATCAATTTTGCTAAATTTTTTGCTTATATTGTTCATTTTTGCCCAATTATGTTGGCTATATTGCTGCTCTATGTAAAATTACTTGATTAGTTTTAATTTTTTCACATATTATTGTGTATTTTGTTCATTTTTGCTCAGTTCGTATAAACCTCTTAGGCCCCAGCCTCTCTATAAGGATTTTGACGTTTAATAATGAAGTTGCTTGGTGTAGCGGTGGAATTCTTTGTGATTAGTGCAGTGTTATTATGCTTTCAGTTTCATGTGTTTTGTTGCGGGACCCACATGGGGAAGTGATTAATTTCATTATTAATATATGCAATTATTTTGTTCACCAGTGCTCGCTTTGTTGCTTTGTTTCAGGCTGACACAGGATCAGTGAAAAATCAAGTCAGGGTAAATTGACACCGACTCACTGAGCTGTCATCAAATGTAAATGAGCAGAAGTACTGCATGTTTTTTTTCACCGAAAATGTAATTAAAAAGAGTAAAAAATAATTCCCCCCCGCCCCCCATGCTTCTTCACGCTGTCTCCAACCCTTGGCCTCCCTGGCACTGTGTGACTGACCCTGTGTTTTATGGTGTGTGTCGGCGCCAGGCCCAGCAGGCTTGGCAGGGTCATTAATTACTTTATCAAGCAGGCTGATAATTAGCAGACCAGAGGCCAGATGGGAAAAAAACAACACTAAGCGGACAGAGCGGTGGACGTCGTGCACATGGAGGATGGGCAGACTCACTAGCCACTTTATTAGGTATAGCACGGGAGTCCTGGGCGGGACCTGCTGTCGATCACAAGACAGTCCGCTGTGGTCATAACGGGGCGGACATGGTGAGCAGCAGAGGTGGGTCGTACCCAAGTACACGGATTCCGTTACATGTGCCTGAGTAATGTTTTCCAAAAAAATGTACGTCTGAGAGCAGTTTACTTGTTTAGATTCATGGTGGGGTGAAAATATCAAACTTCTAGATGAATAAAAATCAAGATTAATAAAAATGAATAAAACAATCAGAAAAATAAATAGTCTTCTTTTTCTTCTTCTCCTTTCGGCTGCTCCCTCAGGGGTCGCCACAGCGAAATACCAATGATTCGCATGTTTGATCTGGCATAGGTTTTTTACGTCGGATGCCCTTCCTGACACAACTCTCACAACAAGGGACAAATTCCTTTGATCCTCCCAATATACATACCGTATATGTATGTGTATCAAAAGATCAAAGGCAACAAATAAATAATAATGAACAAAAATTATTTTCAAAAATTACTAAAAATGAACAAAACCATTAAGAAATGATTAAAAATAATGAAGAAAATGAGTAAAAATGAACAAAATAATGAAGAAAATAAGCAAAAATTAACAAAATTATAAAGAAAATGAGTAAAAATCAACCAAATAATTAAGAAAATGATTAAACATGAGTAAAACAATCAACAAAATGAATAAAACTGAACAAAATAATTAAGAAAATGGCATTTGCAGTTATATTTAGCGACAGTTCAATGAGTAAAATAAACAAAAATAAATCAATAAAAACCTAACAAGCGATCACAAAATTAAGAAAATAATGATGTAAATTAACAACAATGAACAAACTAACCAACAAAATGAGCAAATATAAAGAAAAAATATCAACTAAATTAACAAAAATGTATAAAATCATCAAACACACAACAAAATGAGAGAAAAAAATTGAGTAAACTGACAAACATAATCAAAATAAGCAATAAACCAGAGCAAAAATCAACATACTGCACAAAAAATGAAGTTAGGAATTAACATATTATAATAAATCAAAATGAACAAGTAAGAAAAACAAATGGCTCCTGATTACAAGAACAAAATACACAAAACAGAAGAAAATGATGTACAAACTGGACCAAATAATGAAGATCATGAACCAGATCCAACCATATAATTAAAACTATTAATACAACCAAAAAATATGGCTCAAATTTACTCAAAAAAGCAAAAATAATGAACAAGATTAAGACAAAATGATTGACAAAACAATCAGGAAAATATCACAGAAGTAACAAATATATATCACTAAATGTAATTAAAAATGAACAAAATGTTCAATAAAATGACCAAAATATTGAACAAATGTCACAAAAGTGAACAAAATCATCCACAAAATTATTAAAAATGAACATGAATAATGATGGGGAAATAAATAAATAAATAAATCAACATAAAATCTCCAAAAGCGACTAAGAAATGAACAAAATAATCCATAAAACGAATGGAATCATTTAGATGAAGAAAATAGCAACAAGATGAACAGAAACAAATGAAATAAGAAGCAAATTGGTTTTAAAATGTGCTTCATAAATGGTTCAGAAATTTTTTCTCGACACGTACATTTTATTTTTTTTCTGTCCACAAAAAGAGAGAGAGAGCGAGATAGAGACAGAGAGAGGGAGAGAGAGAGAGAGAGACCTAGGCAGAAACGAAGAAGTGTGCCTTACATTTCTTGGAATACAGTCGTTCTGGGTATTTTATTTTGAAGGTTTAAAACCGGCATCTGCAGAATTATTCCGATCCTTTGCTTTGAAAGCAAACATTTATTGAACGATCAGTGTTGTGACTGTTCTTAATCCCATCTTCATGTTTCTACTGGAGTTTAAACCCATTCTCCAGGTGTTTGAGGTTGAAGGTGATAAATACTGAGCTTTGTGTGAAAATGAGCGCACGCCCAGTTTTCGGCCGTACGCTCGTTTGATAAATGACAACCACTCAACACTGTCGTGCTCTGTGCTCACACACACATACCTCATGGATCATGGTCGCTGCCAGTCCGTACACCACTCCGATCCAGACCTCGTCGGACTGGACGCTGGAGTGGTCCGGCGTTCCTTCAGGACGCATCCCGTTCACTGCTCCCATCTGGCCTCCGGCGAAGCTCATCACGTTTAGCTCGTACACAGACTTCAGAGCACTGTGGATCTTCTCCTGTGGAAAAGCCTTCAGGGACACGGGACACGACGTTCAGACTACGACATGCGGAGAGTTCAGAGGTGATCGGCAGTGGTTTGGACTCACCGTGAAGTCTCCATGTCCTAAACCAGAGGCCCTGAGGAACCAGTGTCCGGCGCACTGGTCTGACATGATGCTGTTGGACAGCTCTCTGCCGCTGCTGTCGTAGTTGTAGTATTTACCTAAAAAGAAGATATTCAAATCTGACGCAAGTCTGGAACCCAGTAATCTGTCTTTAGGTCCATTTATCTTCTGTGAGACTGTGCGCGTGTGGTGATAAATCCATCCACCTCAACACAGACACTTTACCATTCCACAGCAGTTTGTCATAAGCAGCGCCGCCTCTGTCCAGGATGTCTCTGTAACGCTGGTACGCCTCCTGGTCGTCCAGCAGCGTGGACATTTTACACATCACACACAGCGACGCCAACCACAGGCCTCCACAGTAAGCACTGCACAACACAACAAGAACAGAACATGTGAAAATATGCTCACTGCACTAGAACCAACACCTTGCAGGTGGTCACTGGAACATCTCCATCTGTCAGCTTTTGGGCTGGGTGGTGCTGCCATGTTTGAGACGAGCAGATCTACTGACTTTAACAATATAAAATGGAAAAGTTACTCTAAATTGTCCTTCTTGGTGGCTGCCTCTTGCAGTGGATACCGAGCACTAGTTGCTTCATGTTACACAGAATTTGATAGTTTCATCTTTTAATCACAGCCAGAATTTGTTAGTGATATTCTGTGTTCTGCAAGATTTACTGCATCATTCTATTCCAACACAAACTTGTATATTTTTAATTAGTAAAATTATATTAATCCTTAGATTGTGATCAAATGTGTTGTAGATCACAGACCCTTGGGCAGACAAATCTCCACATGTTCAACAGTGTAACTGTTGGTTCCGAATCAGTGAGTCAGTGTGAAAAAAATCCTTTCAGGTGTTGGAGACACATGAGGCGGACGACTGAAACACGCAGCAGCAGTCATCACCTGCACCTCATCTGGCTCCCGCTGACGCCGGAGGAAGTGGCAACACATTTGCTCCCTATTGAAGGACTCGAACAATTTTACTCGCAACCTGATTTTTTGCACATAAGCCAGTACAAAAATTTGCCCAATTTCCTCCTCTTAACCCAAGAAATTCATAAGCCAATGCGCTCGTAAACCTGGGTCCCACCGTACTGAGAAATTCAAATAACATAACTAAACAACTAAAACTCAAGAAAAGACTTTTTGAAGTTGTCCGTAAAATGCAATTTTAAAAAAATGCTATTTCTGGTGAAGAATAAATTAGGACATCTAAACACTTATTCCCACTTAAAATGGCTAAAATGACACATCAGGTGCACATGATCAGAACATCATGACTCAGCATTTTGAAGGAGGGTTGCCCTATTTAAACCTCAGACAATTGAGTTTGGTGCGCTCCTGACCGTGGAAGTGAACACCACGGTCAGATCCAAAGAGCCTGCAGAGAGAAGACGGTAGCAGCTGACGAGTCATGAAATAATTTGGACACCCTATTAAATATTCAGTCTTTATTAAGAACTGTTCACATATCGATGTCTAATCTTGTTTTTATTCATCTCTGGGAAAGAAAGTGATGGAATTGCAGTTAAACAAAAAAATATCCTTGTTTTAAACAATAAAGCAAAGGATATCAACAAAAAAAAACTATTCTAAGTGATGAAAAAGCTAGGACACCCCACCCCCCAGTACCTAGTGTTGCTGAAATAACTTCAGAGAGATGCTTCTTGTAGAAATCGACCAATCTCTGACGGAAGTTTGCCTCGTTCCTCAATACATAATTGTTTCAGCTGTGAGATGTTTGAGGGGGTTCTTGCGGGTTCAGCCCGTTTTAACTCACCCCACAGTCCTTGGTGGATTCACTGGTACGTTTTGGAACAGGAGCCCGTTGCAGGTGCTGTGATGACATCTTAAGGTTTTTGGTGACTACTTTTCAGCATCTGCTCTTGGGGTGAACTTGCTTGGATGGTGAGATCTGGGCATGTTGGCCGTCGTTTTGAATGCCCTCTGTTTGCAGACATTTTCCAGGCCGGTTTCAAATTCTTTTTGAGATATTTAAAATCCTTTATCAGACGCGTCAGCTGCTTTGGATCTCACCACGGTGTTCACTCTCACGTCGACTGTCAGGAGCGCACCAAACTAAACGTCTGAGGTTTAAACAGGGCAAACCGCCTTCAAAATGCTGAGTCATGATGTTCTGATCATGTGTGCCAGAAATGGCTTTTTTAATTTTTAATTACATTTTACTGAAAACTTAAAAAAAAAATCTTTTCTACATTTTTAATTGTTTAGTTATATTATTTGAATTTCACAGTATTGTTAGAATTTATATTAAATAAACATGTTCAAATATCTAAAAAAAAAAAAAAAAAAAAAAAACAGGATTTCATAGGTTGTCCTAATTTTTTCACATGACTGCAAGTTAAGTGTAGAATTAAAAAACATGATATAAACTGGAAAATGCTGTAAACCAACCGTTTCTGATGTTTTATGCATGCTTCTTTTTTTTCCTCGACTGTAAAACGTTGCTGTCGCCCCCTCACCTGGGTCCTGTGACCGTCCAGCCGTCGTACGTCTGGTCGGCGTATCCGGCGTTTTCAATCAGCCCGTCTCCGTCCAGGTCAAACTTCAGCTCCGACTCCATCACCACCTTCCGAAGCGACAACGATAACACAGCTGAGTGGGACGCTTTGTGAACACGCACACACCCGTCACCCTTCGGCCTGAGACTGAATGCACCCACCGCCCGCTTCCACCTGCAGGATTCTGTCCTGTGGTTTACCCACACCTGTGACGTGGACGTTCAGCTTCAGACTCAAACCTTTACAGTCTGAACAGCTGTTTTTACACAGAAAGCAAAAATGTGTGTCGAGAGCCACAAAAATTATTTGACCCCTTTATGTCTCGTATGATGCACGTTTTAGCTGCGCTGTCTTGTTACCTTATCGTTTTATTTTTAAAATTTTGTTTGTTATTCTGGTCATTCTATTGTATTTATTAATCTGTTCATTTTTCACCCATTTTTGTTGATTATTTCAATTTCAGTTAATTTATTTAATTACTTTGTACATTATTGCTCATTTTATTGAGAATTTTTGTCACTTTTTAAAATAATTTTTATGTCATCTTACTTAGTTATTTCTTATTCATCTTTATTGATTTTTGTGAAATTTAGTTAATTTTTTGATTACCTTATTTTCCGGACTATATGTCACTCCTGAGTATATGTCGCACAAGCCAAAAAATGCATAAAGAATGAAGAAAAAAACAACGTATATAAGTGGCACTGGACTATACGTTGCATTTGTGGAGGGAAATTAATTTTACAAAATCTGACACCAAGAACAGACATTTCATCTTGAAAGGCAAGTTATAGTAATAATAGAATAGAGAACAACAGGCTGAATAGGTGTCTAGGTGTTAACGTAATATTTTAACAGTTATTCACATAACTATAGCATAAAGAACATAATCTAACAAGTTCACCAAACTCACAATCTCACTCTTAATCACTAAATCTTTTAAATTCTTCATCCTCGGTGTCGCTTCTGAACAACTCCGTCGGAAGGTGAAGTGTTGCTTCCTCCTCTGCGTGGCTGTCGTCAGACTCGTCATCAGTTCCATTTCCAATTATTTCTGATCCCGACAGGATAGTTTTTCGTCACTTAAGTCCATTCCTTGTCGATCCGTCCGATGACTTGCTGGAAGGTTGCGCGGTGCATCCTCCCGGCTACCGTGAAGCTGTGCTCTCAGCGTGAAAATAACCAATATGTAAAATGTTTTAATATACAAGTTGCACCTGAGTATATGTCGCTCCCCTAGCCAGACCGTGAAAAAAAAGTGTGACGTATAGTCCGGAAAATACAGTAGTTAATTATTTTTATTGTTTTGTTCATTATTTTGGAATGGAACAGAATGCTTTATTTGCCATTTGTTGCCAACTTCAAGCAGCACAGAAAAAAAAAATGAAATGATGTTTCTCCTACTCAGGAGGAGGAGAGGCCGCAGCAACAGGAGTCGTGCCGCCCTTTGAATGGGGGGAGGTGGGGATAAATATAATGGGACAGGAGAGGAGAAAAAACAATCCCCAGAACTAAGCTACAGGAGGAGCGTAATCATGGGTACACAGAAAAAAAACCTCAGCAGACATTTAGCATACAGTTGCATCGTGACATTCATTTTCAAATGCTTGTTTTTGTTCATCTATTTCACTGTTTTATTGTATTTCTTAATTATATTGTTCATGTTTTATTAATTGTCACTTTTTTGTCTGTTTTTGTTCACATTCTTCATGATTTGGTTTTGGCTGTGGATTACTTTGTTCAGTTTGGTCTTAATCTTGTTTGTTATTTTTCTTTTATTTTAATTTTCTTTGGTTTTAATTATTTATTATATTGTTAATTTGTACATTTTTTTTGTACTTTCGCTGCCTCTACTTTTTGTCATTTCCATGTCTGGTCAAAGCCACTGGGGAGGGGCTCAAAAGCCACAGGTTGCAGACCCCTGCCTTCACCCACCCCGGGGGCAACAGAGTCAAATATGTGTGTACACTGCACACAGCGTTTAACCCATCCTGCACTAGGATTAAATAAATGAGCATCTTTCATGCCATCTTTGTCTTTTATTTTCTTTTGGGTTGTTTTCATCTCGGCTGTTTTCTACTGAATTAAAAATAACCATTTAAACTTTCACTCAAGACTAAAAATCACCTTTAAACCTGAATAAGATCATTTGACAGTTATGATCTTTGTCAGTATTCAGTGATATGAACATGTTTATGGTGAGCATGTTCTAGTGCAGACTGTGGAGCTGTGCGCTGCGTTACCTGGCAGATCGGCCACATGTCCTGTAAATACTGAGTGTCCTGCGTGAGATGAAAGTCTCTGTAAACCTGCAGGACAAATTTGAGGTTCAGGTCCTTCCAGTCTGCAGTGTCGTGGATGAGGTAAGCGTTGACTCTCTGCCAGGGCTCGTCATCTGCACACATTATGACAAGAACAGTGTCCGCACATTTTGTCATTATGGAGTGAAAGCTTTAAAACAGCCTGCGATACACGCCGCACTTCAAAAGCAACCAGCATGTATTATACATACATCCAGTAAATACAATAAATACAATTTGCCTCCATCAACATTATGAGGATCAGATGAAGGACAGGGCTGAGCAGAATCATGATAAGGATTTTCATATCAGTCACAATACGATAAATGTCAATAATTATCCTAATCCAATCCAATCTAATAGTAAAAAGGTGCAAAAAAACCCAAAAATGACAAAACAAAAGACGAGGGTGGGGATTGTCCACACAGGGCGACGAGCTTCCAGTTTTAGTGGAGATTTACAAATGAGACCCCAGACCTTTAATTCATTGACATGCTTTAACCTGCCTGATTTTTTAAATATTTTGTTCATTTTGATTTTGTGATTATTTAGATGATTTTACCTTAATTTAAAATTGACACCTTTACTCATTGCGTAACTTGTTTCATTACATTAACATCATACGGTTCCTAGATTCTGTTCATTTTTGCACATTTTCCTCATTATTTTATTCATTATTTGGTTCATTTTTAAGCATTTTGTTGCTTATTTTTGGTCATTTTGTTTATTTTATTGTTTTGTCATTTTTGTTCACTTTCCTGATAATTTTGTCAAATTTTGTTCATTTTCTTTATTTTGTTGATTTTGTTTCATTTGTTGTTTTTGTTCATTTTTCTTGATTATTTTGTTTTTTTTTACCAATTTTGTTGCTCATTTTAGTTCATGTTTTGTTCAGTTTTTTCACTATTTTGTTACACTTTGCTCGTTTCGTTAACTATTTTGGTTATTCATTATTTTTCCTGGTTATTTCGTTCATTTTTGTGCATTTTCCTCATTATTTTCTTCATTTCGTTCGTTTTTATGCATTTTGTTGCTTATTTTTGCTTATTCTGTTTATTTTATTGCTTTCTTTGTCATTTTTGTTCACATTCCAGATTATTTTGTCAAATTTTACTCATTTTCTTGATTATTTTGTTGATTTTGTTTCTTGTTTTCATTGTTTTTGTTGATTTGGTATATTTTTTACTCATTTTGTTGCTAATTTTATTTATTTTATTGTTTTCTTGAACATTTTAGTTCATTTTTTGTTCAATTTCTTTTTCAATATTTTGTTACACTTTGCTCCTTTTCTTGACTATTTTAGTTATTATTCATCATTTCTTGGGTTATTTGGTTTATTTTGTCTATTTGTATGCATTTTCTTCAGTACTTTGTCCACCGGTGTTCAGAGTACATCTACACCCTTGCCATGATCAGAATAATTATCACATACAAAACAAATCGGTGCCCAGCTCTGTGCTTCTTCTGCTCCAGCCTCAGCGTCCCTCTTTCGTGTTCTATGACTTGGCTCGAGGTCCTCGTCCTACCTGGGTCTCCGATGTCATGGGGAACCACGTTTTTGGTCTTGACAGGAGAACAGCGTCCACTCTTCAGGTGGAGCCTCTCTGTGGAGTCCTGCTGAACCACGCTGCCAGCTGACAACACAGTCACCACATGACATTTACAAACACATACTAAAGCCCCCCCCCCCATCAGTTAGACACCAGTGAGCTCACCGATGTCATATTGCACACTCAGGGCGAGTTTGGGCCACAACATGACGAGTGCGAAGGAAGCGTAGAAGTGGACGTCGTAGGTGTTGTACATTCTGTACTCCTGACCTGAAACATGAACCAGTCTGCATTAAGTAACACAATGTGTGTAATGAAAACACATCAGTGAAGTTTGTATTGGACACAGAGCAGTTCGTATTGTCTGTGTGTTCCAGTCTCCACTGATCAGCCGGCCCACAATCCTGGAATAGACACACTGAAGGAATTTAATACCAGCTAATCTGTGTCGCTAAATAATCACTATACTGAGACATATGAGACATGCCGTGACGGACAGAGGGTGCAGCTAACCACTTAGTCCAGGGGTGTTCAACCTGCGGCTCCAGAGCCACATGTGGCTCGTTAGCCCCTCCCCAGTGGCTCCTGTGGCTTTGATCACTGATGGAAGTAACATATTATAATAAATCAAAATGCAGATAAGCATTAAATCAACAAATGGTCCCTAGCTACAAAAAAAAAAATTCACAAAACTGAAGAAATTATTTACAAAATGGACCAAATAATCAAGCTCATGAACCAGATCTAAGTACAGTATATAACTAAAACTATTAACACAACCAAAAAATATGGCTCATTTTACTTG
>JAQQAE010012058.1:0-13330 GCA_029823295.1 Pseudamia nigra | reverse complement strand
TATCCTGAACCACAGAGTATAAATTCTGGGTGCCTGCATGAGTTCATAGAACTGAAGAAGCTTCCTGGATGGGTGGCAAAACGTCTTCAACCAAATTTCCAGTCCAGTCGATGGAAGAAAAACCCCACGCCTTGGATACTATGACCTGGATGACTGAGAATCTTCACAGACATCTGAAACATGACATCTTCAGGAATAAAGTGGAGAGCCTCAACATCTGTCACAAGTTGAAAACTCTGAAAAGAAACTGTTCACAATCAAAGTGATTAACTGCACGGAGATAGAAATATTAGAAGATTATTTTTTAGTGGCTGTTAAGGCTTTTGGGTAGACAGGACTCAAAGAGCACAAACCTGTTCCAAGGCAACTCAAGCAGCAGCTCCTCTAATAGACAACAGGTGGACACAATTAGTGATTTGTACAAATTGAAATAAACTAAACCCAAACCACCTGTGAACTTAAATAAATAGAGAGAAATACTATTTAAATGTCAAAATCTGCATTCAGTTGGTGATTCGGATCATCAACAAAATCTAATCATTTGTTCTTTGGACCATTTCCCCTGAAAATTGAAATAAAATGTATTCCTAACTTTGTGCCTGAAGTTGCTATCATGTAAACAGGCAAACCAACGTGGGAAAAGCATTAACCTTGTTGGTGCAGCTTAATAAAAAAATCACTTTTCATGAGCTCAGAACAACAGGCCTTGAAAGTACAATTAGACACAGGCGAGTGGTCCTTTGTGAATCCTCGTCTATTCTCAGTTCACATTCTGGCTTTCCCTTTCACTCATTTCCTATGTATCTGTCTGAGTCTCCGTCTCAGGAACGAAATTATCAGCATTTTAAAATTAAACTGAAGAAGTTCTAAAAAGACAATCAGTCATGTAGGTGTGTGGGTGTGTGTTTATGTGTGGGTTGGATGGGGGGCTTATTTGTATGTTTGCATATGTACAAAATTTGTTTGTATGTGTAATGCATGTTTTATCTTATTTTTTACGGTTGTGATCTTAAAAGCCTATCTAGGGACCGGCATTGGAAATTAGCAGTTGCTATACATGCTGTGCTGCACAACATCAGGAATTGTGATACAGTCTCTATGTAAATGGCATCTGCCCCTATCAAATAAATAAATAAATAACAATAAAAACAACTTTATGCTGCCTGGCCCTCATGTTTCCCTCTGTGAAATGGGTTTCACACTCACTGCTGCGTCCTTAGAATATGAATGAATGCCACAAGCCTCACAATGATGCGGGAATCACTCCACATGCACACAGGTAGATACAAACACACACACACACACACACACACACACACAAACTCACATTTACATACACTTGCCTAGCAGCATTATGAGGAGACTCACTAGCATAACCCATAGCCGCCAAAACTAAATGTCATACCATAACCTCAACCTTAAAATGAAATTTAACCCCAAACAAACCTTTATACTTCCTCAATTCAGATGTTTAAAACAAAAATTGCAACTCAAACAGTCATACACATTGGGTTTCCTTACATTTAAGGGACATAACAGTACAAACATTAATTTCCTGGATACATATTCTAACTACAGCAGGCCTAACCCTAACAATAACACACTATTAATCTTCATATTTAGTAATTTACTTTTAGAAGAATTATGAATGAGTGTTGAAGCAGATTTATATCACCATACCATTGCAAATACAGTACTTGAGCCACATACAACTATGCATAAAAACACACTCATACAAAAAATATGTCTCTTGTGCAGTGTATTATGTACAGGCAGTACTCACCTCACAGTAAATAAATAATGAGAACAGTGTTAAAATTCTGCCAGTATACCAGCGCTTCACTGCTATCAGGCCTTTGGCTCCCTGCTCTGTCTCTCTAGAAAAGAAGGGTCTACTTCAGAAGAAAGAGGCTGTTTTTTATTTTTTTAAGAACATATTTCTGTTTCTCAATTTTGATCTCCCCCTGATCATGTCCAGCTCATTTTTCGTTTCCTTCTTCCTTTTAGCCTCCTCGAAGAACTTCTCCTCTGAGGCTTGGTGGAATGCTGCCTTCTTTCCTCATGTATGAATAATATTTTCCATTAACATTTATTGCAACACAAATGCTCATGTGAAATGTTACAGGGATATTTAAATATGAATGTCTTTGAGCTGCTTTGCATCTGATTTCTCGGTACCATTACGAGCTATGATCAGTGAAGGTACAGGTAAAGTTCAGCGAAAATACAAAAGCTAGGTCCTTCAGTGCTGTCTAACCTCTGATCACCTGGGAATGAAAGAAGAGCACAAAAAAATTAGTGGATAATGTGAAATGACAAGGACTGATATTTAAGCCTGGCAAGATATGATTTGGACAAGGTGGATCTGTCCAGTTAAATGTGATGATCTTTAATTTCTCTGCCTTGTGGAACAGACGGATGATATTTTCGCACAGCACTCTGACTTTTTGTATTCAGATGAAGACCTAAACTATACAGTTTGGAGCTGAGGGTCTCAGCACTGCTGCAGATAACAAGGAGATACAGGTAGGTGACATATGAAAAGGAAAAAACAAGGCGTTGGGCTACTCTGTGCAGCAAGAACAATTTCAGTGCTCTTTACCGTTAATTGTTTGAATCCTTCATATTCCATTATTTGGTGTTTTGATGATGGTGGAGAACACTGACTACTATATCAGTGCAATTCTCCTAGGCGTTCACCTGTGTTTAGATCATTTGACAATGGAAACGATATTACTGACCTAGAAAATAACCCTGCTTTAAAGAATACACTTACAACAAAACTGTCTTACATAAAAAACTCAAATTTACCTGAACTTAAATAAGTATAATGAAAATTGTTAGATATTGTTAAAGAAGACATATTGTGAAAAATGAGGTAGAAAGTTATAAGGTAGGAATTAGGTCTGGGGCTCAGTCATATGCAGTATATTTGTGATTTATAATCACCATTTTCAGTCAGGCCTATGGGGGCACCAGACCCTCAAGAAACACCATCTTGGGATAATGTGCCTGGGAGTCTATGTGATGGAATCCATGGCACAGACAAGAAAGCAGAGTGGTTGACAAGAGCATGACAGATAGTTCTGAAAACAAGGAGTATACAAACATGGCAGAATGAACGGTGAGTATGATATTTTGAGTTAAAATTAAAAAAAAAAAATCTGGGGCCATGTTCAGAATTAATGGTGCAATATGTCTCTAATAGTTATTTAAGACTCACTCTTAGGCCAAGACACTGTGGGATTTCTTTCCCACCACTCACAAAATGAGGTGTTATCACTTAGGAGCAATCACTGAGAAGGGATTCTATGAAATCGCCTTCTGAAGAGACTGGTTGGAAAGAAAAAGTGCGGTGTCTCGACCCTTGGTGGCAATGGTTGGGCACCGCTGCTGTAGAAGCTGTTATGACCAATGTAGAATTCAAGCTGCAGTTCCCCTCACAGACACCAGATGGAGCTGTTTAATCATTCTCAGTAATTCAAACAAGCTGAACAATATTATGTTATATCTACAACTAAACTAAACAAAATCATAAATCTTGCACCCCTATGATGATTTGAACTATCACCAAAACCTCGTCGTTAGTTTCTTTCAGATCTTCACTGTTTGCTTTTTGTATAAAATTGTAAACAGACAAGCAGACAAACCAAGGTTGGCAAAAACATGAGGAACTAAGTAAGCCTCATTACTGCTTAGCTTAGTGTTGTCTGGGATGTCTTATTTAGATGGGTTGGATATGCAGTGCTTAACAAATGTATTAGGCAACCTGTCCTATTTTTCTCAAAGACCATGCAGCATCATGAAGTGTTTTAATGTGGATTATTTTTTCTTTTCAGCGACTTCTTCACATTTTATCATTTTAACAGCAGTGAGGAATTTCAGACTGAATTCACCTTTTTGAATCCCATTTTGAGTTGAACTTTTATGAGATGTCAGAAATTAATCAACCATAACATTCACCCATTAAAACTATTTTTTGGCCCAGGAATGCAAGTAAATAACTGTAAGTTGGCATCTTAAACAAAAAAATAACAATATGCTTTACAATTTTTTTCTACTTTTTTGTAAAACAGTAGGTTTGAAAATTTGTGGATAACAACAAGGGCACAGTGGTGGTGTAGTGGTGTAGTGGTTAGCACCAGCACCTCACAGCAAGAAGGTCCTGGGTTTCTGTATGGGGTTAGTATGAGCATTCCTGTGCCCACACGTGTTTTCTCCGGGTACTTCATCTTTCTCCCACATCCAAAATCATGCATTTAAGTTAACTAGTCACTCCAAATTGCCCATAGGTATAAATGTGAGTGTGAGTGGTTGTTTATTGCTATAAGTCAACCCTGTGATGAACTGGTGACTTGTCTAGAGTGTAGCCTGCCTTCACCTTAAGCCAGCTGGGATAAGCTCCCTCACACCCCACCTCAAACCTTGTGAGGATTAAGGGGTAGAAGATGAATGAATGAATGAATAAAAAATTAATTATGTTTTAGCATTAAAATGACCATTTCAGGTAAAGAGTTTGCACATACTGGTGGATTATCCATTACAGAAACATTTAAAAATTACTTTAGTAATTACCAGTACTGTTAATCTAAGGCTACTGTGGCAAAAATTGCTAGGTGGTGGTTGAGTAAACTTGTTAAACCTTTAAAAAAAAAAAAAGGTCTTCCCAGAAACAATACTATTGTTCTTTCTTGAAATTCCTTTTTGCAGTGCTTGTGTCCTCTGTTTGAAGGCTTTGTCATCCTGCCAGAGACCACTCCTATCAGATTATTTATTTAATTAGTGATCCATTTGTATCTGTGCATGAATATCTTTCTAAGTACTACATATCTGAGGTGGATTCAGTCGTAGCAGCTTTACAGAATCCTCAGACGGCCCAAAATATGTGTAAGCCTGTTCAGCCAGACACAACCACCATGAAATCCTGTTTCAAACTGGCTTTCAACAAGTACCCTTGGAGGAGCGAGCCAAAATGTGTGGATGTTTGTGAGCAAAACAGAGAGTAGAATGAGTGACACAGCACAGTGGTTTATTTTTTGGCAGCTGATGAAACATTCTCTCTGATGAAATGAAAGTGAGTCGGAGCAGATAATGAAAAACACAGAACTGGTAGATACAAAATTATAGGATTCACAAAAAAGGTTGGCTATTGTTCAGTATTATATACAGTTGTCTTTTAAGCAGCTTCATATCAGTGACTTGGATCCTTTTCACCCAGTGGACTGTGTCACTTCTCCAGCCTAGAGGTGCTTGGCATTGGCACTGCAGTAAGAGTCAGTGAAGCCTTTTTTAAATTGAAAATTAGCTAGTGAGTGGTGCTCAGAGTGTGAGAGTAGAGTTGGAGAGGGAGGACAATAGCAAGAGGAAGGAGATGGATTTTACTCACAAATATCTCCCAAGCTGGGCATATACTTAAAATGAAATGTCTCCATATGCCCGAGCCTCAGCAGGTCATTTTGATTACCACAGAAATCGTTGTTCCAGCCCATCTCCGCTTCTCCACTGCTCTCCCACACAGTCATTTGCATTTTGTCTCTTGGCTCTCTTCCACATCTTTCATTTCATCCTGTCACACCTGTTATTCACCTGTTTTTTCTCCTTCTTTCCTCCTGTTTCTTTCCCTTCCTCCTGTGTAACTGCACCAACCCTCATCTGAATGCAGAGCCAGACGTGAACTCTCTAACTGCTCTGGCTATTTTTACTGCTAGAGTACAATTATCCTTTCCTTTTTTAAGCCAAGGTGACACAGAACTGCATATATGCCATAAGATGAGTGAAGCCGTTCTCTGCTTGTCTGCATGTTGCTTAGTATTGCAGTGCATGAATACTTTGATGTATTATTCACTTTTATGTAGCTTTGTGGCAATCTCATCCTGTCCAGCTAAAACACTATGCATGGGCTCTCCCATGCTTGCTCTCTTGCCTGCAGACAAGCAGACTGAAAGAAACAGAAAGGGGCAGGGAAGAGAGGAGAGTGTAAGGAGGAGGGAGAGGGTAGCAAATGAGGTGTGGGTAAAAATTATGGGGGACTAGCAGAGAGCAGCAGCCCTGCCCTGGAAATGGAGAGAAAGAGGGTGGGGAAGGGACTGAGAGAAAGAGAGAGAGAGAGAGAGAGAGCGATTATACAGTAAAATCCAGGAGAATTCAGCATTAGTAGTAATAGTAGTATAGCAGATCAGCAGGCTCCTGCACTGCAACCGCCTTTTGTGTTCCCCCCGCTGCAGTGGGGGAGTGCATTTACCGTCGTGCCCACAGGGAGAAGCCAAGAAGTATCCTCCAATCAGCCGTTAGTGATTTCTCTCATCTTGTGAGGCTACTGATGGTGATTTATCACTGACCTGAGACAAGCGCAGCCTTAACCACCTGGACTACCACCATGGTTTTTATTTCTCTTCTTAGACAAAACTCCTCTCCTGTGGATGCACTGAAAAGAATAACCAGCAGACAAAAGGAGGATTAAAAATGGACTTAAAGATTTGGACTTAATTGCCTGTTTTGCTATTTTGCGTACAGAAGATGGACTAACTTTTACAGCTGCTTACAAGACATCTTTTTTTGAGAATATTCAGGAAAAAAAATAGCATATGTAGCACTGACCTTTTCAAAAATGTCTAGTAAGGTGTGCTCCTAGACACTGGGATAATCATGTAGCACTGTTAATTAAGTTGATGCATTTATATGATGCTGGATGGGAGGTGGCGATAGAGAGTGGGGATAACAGTTGGTACAGTTAACATACCTGCTGGGTATGTCTGACACTATCTAGCGTCACCTACCAGGTTGCCTTTTCCCAAGTCATCATTAGTCTGTTCTAGTGGAGACCTTTCATATGTATACATGGGCCAGTGTGTGTGGTTTGTGTACAGCTCCGGTTTGGGATTACAAAGCCTCTGGAAAGGATACAGGTGTAGTGGAGCCCTGAATGAGGATTAGCTGCTTTAAGACCTTGTCACTGGCAGCACCCAGAGCGATGGACCTTTTAGACAACATCCTCCAGCTACAAGCCCTCTGTTAGGTCTTGCTGGAGGGTTAAAGATAAAGGGTTAGCCAACATGAAGGGATTTCGAGGCCATGAAATGGGACAGGAAGGCAGTAGACAAAGTTACACTGAGGTTTTGTTTTGCTTCTGAGGCAAGTGATGCTTGAGGGATGCAGACTGAGTGGAATTTTTTTAAATCAGCAGACTAAGGCAGTGTATAACAGCTGAGGGTGTGTTTGAAATGTACCGAAGTGAATGTGTAAAGGGCTGATGATCCTCCTAAGCAATTCTGATTTTCTAAGTAACCTAGCAAGCACAAAATCTAACAGATCTACGACTTGCTTTGATATTGATTTCTCTCCACGGCCTGGATAGAGTCTTGTCTGATCTCTGTTTAAGAGGTCACTAATTTAATTATGATCTGTCATTCCAGGGTCACACTGCAGCAAGGCGAGAGTGCTGAGCATGCTGTGGTTTAGAGAATCAATAGTCTAATACTTGTCATGATAGCTGACGTCAGATCTGATAAAACTACTGTGCTTCTGTAACTGAGTATTTCAGCAATATATGAAACTGTGTGCAATTGCTGTTTTTGCAGGTTTTTTTATTTTAAAAAATGTCTTCTCTATTGATGGCAGGTCTGCTGACAGTTACAGGAAATTTGACAGGTTGTGTGTGTACTAAAGGTTGTAGTTGAAAGAGGGGATGTGTTGTCTGTCTTGATGTGTGTGCAGGTTTCTTCTTTTTGGAAGGGTTGTGTCCCTGGCATAGAGCTTATCTTAGCTCCACAGCAAGGGCTTAAAGATCCCGTCTAAGGGTGTAATGAGAGGCTTTTGCCACCTTGCACCACCCAAGCACATCCAGCTCTCCACTTGGAGATTTTCAATAGAATAAATTGGGAAAAGTCTTTTACAATGTATTGATTCTGAAGTGGGCAACCAGAGCAGGTGAAGCGTGTCCTGACAGGGCTGTAAGAGAAGACGTTATCTCACCAGCCACTCTCAGCTGAAACCTGGGAGAGCACAGGAAAACAGGTGGGAAGCTCAATGTGGGAGTGTGAAAAGCAGGAGCCAAAAACAAGGTTGAGGCAAGATCTTTGATAGATATGTTGTTTTTACCTTACTGTTTCAAAGAGCATTGTTGAAAATGTGCTGTTTGGAGGTTTAGTGCTTCGAGTGTAGAAACTCAGGAGAAACGTGGGAGAGTTCAGCCAGAGTTGAACTGACAAACCTGGTCTATCTTGCAGCATATAGAACAAACAAGGTACAGAAGCAGACTGTATGAATGTTTTGACAAGTTACTGGAAAGCAGTGACTTTTTTGGAAAACATATCTATTTAAAGATGCAAGCACAAACCACAAGGACTCTTTATCCCATCCCTACAACCTTCTAATCCAAAGATTCAATTATAGTGAGGAGTTAAAAGAAGTACAATGTTTGGCTGTGATCAAGACAAACACTTGGACTTGCTGCTCTGAAAGTATGTCAACAATCAAAATTACTCTGGATTACAACACTTAGATCACACACTCCACACAGGAGACGAGGATCCGCAGTTCATCGTGTATCCCTCCCAGGCAGGGATGTGCTGTGCGTTATTTTGAGGAGGAGCCGTGTGATAAACCACAACCCTATGAATGAGGGTGGGGCTCTCCCACTGCCACAGACAAAGACCCTGAAAGAGACAGTGTTGGTGTGAGAACTGGTCATTTGGGGCAGATTTGGACCTGCACAGTCCAGCACCGTATCAAAAGTCACAATGGGGTGCAACATGTGTGTGGTTCAAAAGCCTGAGGAACAATACAGGGTTATGTTCCAGGTGAGTGCTCTCTGTCTCCTCTTCTGTGTATGTCTTCATCTTTTCTGTCATTTAATCTTCAAGGAAAAGAATTCCTTTGTCTGTCCTCTCCAAATAACTATTCTGCCTTTAGCTGCCCCTTTTTCTCCATGATACTGGTGAATGATGATCAAAACAGATCTCATGATAACCTTTTTAATTACAGCTACAGAAACAAGTAAAAAGTAACAGGACCATATCATATTTACACAACACATTACATATAGCATATATTACCTGAACTTATCTCTTCTAAAATAGCATCATCAGGTTTGATTTGGTAGATTTCAACTATATTGTCATTGCACATGGTACATGGCACTGAAATCAAATTAGGCTCTAGTAACAATGCATAATAATAAGTGCAAAGCATATGTATACTGTATATGTATAAATAACACTGGAAAATATAATGCAGATGTATACAGTATGGACAATGATTAATGCTTCTTCAAATAATTAGGAGTACTGTACAATGGATACAGTATGGATAAATGACATGACAATCTGGATGTGATAATACAAAATATAACACAGTTATATACAACATGAACAAAGTAATTTGTCACAAATAATTTATACATAGAAACATTAAAACACTGAATGATGTTATAATTCTATAGCACTGGATTTTAAGTGAATACATACAGTAATTACAGTTAATGCATGCATTTTTACTGCACATTTCTTTCTTTTTGCGCACATTTAAAAGTAAATTATCATGACAAAATGTAGAACGTGAACATGCTATAAGTTACAGTATTCACAAAGTCATGTCATACAGTGTGGACAATCTATTATAAACACTAGATATGATATTGGACACACAGTACGGATAAATTATATGATATAAAGAGAAAAAAATGGATATGATACACATGCAAAATAAGACTATGGATAATCCAAAAATATGATACAACTTTATACAATATGGATACAGTAATTTTGAGTCACATATTATGAAACCTATTATACAGTGTACATTTCTTCCTTTTTGTGCAGTTTAAATTAAATTATCCTGAAAAAAAAAAATCAGAAATGAACATGGCTATTAAGTAGAGCATTCAAATAATCATTCCATGGAGATGACACTGATAATTATAATAATGATACTTCACTGTGATTACAATGGGTATGATCCATGTAGGAAAGAGTGAGCATAGTATACGATGGAGAGATCCACTGGTGTAGGGACAGTAGAGTGGAGCAGAGCCTCAGAGACAGCAGGATGGATGGGTTGTTAAAGACGGACTAAAGTGTTATGGGCGAAAGGAGTTGCCACGGTTACAGCCTCAGTACCACCTGCCAGTTGGGACCACGGGTTGTATGCGAGTTAGCTCCTCTGGCTGTGCAGCACCACAGGAGGCCTCTGCTCGGCAACTTGATCACACATACTGTGACCAAAAATGAGTCAAATGCTTAGTAAGCATGAAAAACCCTCAGCACACACAGGTATGTGGTGCAACACTTTTAGTATCTGTAGCTCCACAAACCTCAGCTGGGTTCCTGTTGCTGCTGGAGTTAGGATCTGGCGCGGTTCAGTGGGCTACATCTGGTGCCAGAGGCGATGCCAAGAAAAGGAAAACATGGAGACAGACTGAGATAATGAGACGAGGTGGGATATAAAGACAGAATAAGCCCAATAAAATAGAAGGGTGTGTCAGATGATCTCATTTTCAGTGTTTTGAAATTCTCTTTGCTCTCAAATGCCAGCAATAAGTAAGAGCTTCACGCAGCAGGAATATAAAGGCATGAGAGACTTTACAGATCCGAAAGGTGCAGTGCTAGAGGAGTAACACATTCAGTCTGGAATCTGATCATAAAATCAAAGTAGGGGAGGTGCATCATATAATCAGTGACCCCATCTAACAGGGGTCAGCTATAGTGACAGCGACCGCATGCAGGTTAAAGTCCTCGAATGTGGAAATCAAATGAATTCCACTGATCTGCTGATGTAAGGTCAACTGTGCCCAAAGGTTCTGTCCCCTAAAGTCTGTCATCCTAAAGACCTTCACCCCCCATCACACAGGGCACATGTGATGCAACACCTGAACAGACGGGGTGTGGTGATGAGGAGATTTGTTTTATTATTCATAACACACAGGGAGTTGTCATGTAAATATTTTGTGATTGTGAAAATGGGCAGATACTGTGTTTTGTGGAGCAGCAAGTATACATGTACTGCGGTCTGGTAGGGCAGGAGCAGAGAAGCATGAGACAGGGAGAACAGACGCAGATGGAGTACTAAGCAGAGCCAAAGCTGCTGGCTCTGGGAGGTTGACTAGTCTGCTGTAATGAGAGTATATTGACTAAAATCTGGCGGTCTCATTAATGAAGTATGACCTGTTGCATATAAATTCCAATAGATGAGTGAATGAATCAAAAACTCAAAAGTATTAAAAGGACCAAACACATTTACTGATGAAATTAAACTGCAAAGACAGTGCATTCTGTTTTTATCATGAAATCCAATACTGTTATTATATGAAATGATTAGAAATGTTTCTTGCTGTGCAGCTGGCTGATTAATTGAAAATCCATGCCAAATTAACAATGGAGGTGTACAGTGTCCAACCATTAGAAAATCAGCATAAAAAAGTAGCTATAATTACATTTCATGGCTCTCCACACTATGTGCTCCTCTTTGGGGGTTTCCAGCTTTTTTTTCTCAAGTAACATGTATAATTACACCTCTAAATTAGATGCAGTTAACTGAGTAACTGTGACAATAAACAGCTTACTGCTACATCAGGCTAAAAAACCCGGTTGTTAAATGCGACTGTATCAAAACACTTGGTTCTCTTGCCAAAGGAATAAAACTCATGCATTATACATGGGCCTCGCTGCTCACTGGTGGATGGTATGCCCACTGGCATGTTTCTGATCAGGTTTACCCCCTGTAACCTCAGGGAAAAAGGCATATTGTTGCTCAGTTGATGAATGACAGCCTCAGCTGTAGACCTACAGTATGGTTCGTTGGTCATTTTAGGCAAGATATTTGTTCTTTATTTCTCCTTTTATTGTTGTTCTTTGAATAAAATGTGACGTACAATGCACAAACATAAACAAATCTTAATACGGGTCAGACTAAAACCGAATGAAAAACAGAAAAAAAGAGAAAAACAGACAATACTATGCCATATCGCAATACAATATAGATCTTTAACACCATAATAAGAATAATATCAAGAATCTTTTTGTTTACCTCTCTTCTCCCGTCCTCCACTCTTCTTAAACATATTCCATATCTTATATTACCAGCCTTCTACATCAACTATCTGAATATTTTTTAAATCAACATTTGTTTGGATGGACACATATGTGCAGTGCTATCCACTACTCTCTGTCCCCCAACTTTGTTCGAGCAGGGGATAATAAAGTGTACAAACAACCGTTTTGATTTTATGACCGATGATATTTTTGTCTGAGTGAAAAACAGTCCATGCAGCTATTTACATCCAGGCTGTGGAATGCAAATATAGGTAAGACAGTTTGTACTCATGTACAGTATACCCGATGTTTTTAATTGTGCAAATACTATAACATTTAAATAATCACAGCTCAAGCTTATTTGTGTCCATCTACAGTTATATACATCTACAGCTTTTAATTTGGCGAGGTAATTATTTCAAGTACATATTCCTTGTGTATGTCACCAAGGAATAACTATTTATTCCACCGACTGTATCATTTATATATGCATATGGGGAAAAAAAAAATAAAAATACATTCACACTCTTGCCATGAGCTACGAGCAGAAAATGGTAGCTACAGTTGCTAACAAACACACAACATGTTAGCAAGCTGCTACAAGCAGCAATATAGCTTTGTGATTTTGTAGACAGCAAGAAAACCAAGTGTAATAACACTTACTTTTTATGTGGTCTATCCCAGGGGTCTGCAACCTGTGGCTCCAGGGCCACATGTGGCTCTTTGGCCCCTCTCCAGTGGCCCCAAAAATAAACAAATTCAGCAACTAAATCTACAAGAAGAAACAAATGAATAATGAAAGGAAATAAAGACAAACATGAAAAAAAACACAAAATGAGCAAAACTATTAAGAAAATAAACTAAATTAAACCACAGAATATATACAATAAACAAAACAATGATAAAATAAGCAATGTAATAAACAATACTGAGCAAAATAAATCAATGAACAAAAACAAGAAAATGAAAAAGACATTAGCAACATAAATGAATAAGTTTAAGACACAACTCAATAAAATAATCCAGAAAAAGAACAAAATTATTACAAAAACCTACAAAACTGTACAAAATGACTAAAATAGTACATACAACTCATACAAAAATGAGCACAAATGTACAAAATAATCCAAAAAATGACAGGAAAAAAATGAAGGAAAAATAGATAAAATAATGGACAAAAAAGTCACTCAAAACTGATCAAAACTGTAAAACATAACCAGCAAAATTGACAAAATGTCACAAAAATGAGTAAACTAATAAACAAAAATGTTAAATATGCTTAAAAAAAAAGCTACAAAATGAAC
>JAQQAE010012057.1:0-13330 GCA_029823295.1 Pseudamia nigra | reverse complement strand
CTCTCTCCCAGAAAGAGCTTCACACACTGACATTTTGTACTTGTAATACATGTCAGAGCTTCACAATGAAAATTGAGTTTATAGTTGGCTTGGTTGTCAATTTATGTTTTGTGTAGTTAAAAGCAAACATTTATACTTCGAGTAGTGTTATCATAGTACACAAGTTGACAAGTATGTTGCCCTTTTCATTGTAAGCTTGGTAAAGCACTTAATTGAAAGAATTCTAACGGAAATATAAATGCTGTAATTTGATTCTTTTAATAAATTGTGCTACTTGGATGGATGCGATACTGGGCTGACCACAGTGCACACGTCTGATGTTGCTCACAGTGGTCTGAGGGACCGCTCAAGGAGTTGATGTGTTTGCTCAGACACATAGAAAATTAGAGGGAACGTTGCCTGAAACACCTCACCAAGGAGGCGTCCAGGAGGAATCCAGATCAGATATCTGAGCTACTTCAGCTGGCTCTTCTGGATGTGGAGGAGCAGTGGATTTATTCTGAGCTCCTCTTGGACGGTGGAGCCCAGACACCCTGTGGAGGAAACTCATTGTAACCACTTGTATGTAGGGTCTTATTCTTTCGATCATGACATAAAATTCCCAAAAATAAGTGAGGGTAGGAATGTAGATCGACCGGAAAATCCAGACTTTTGCCTCAGTTCCTTCTTCACCACAACTGACAATTTCACACTAATCCTCCGTCTGTTGTTTTCAAGCTCCATCCACCCGTCACTCATGAACAAGACCCCAAGATACTTAAACTCTTCTATTTGGGGTAGGAACTTATCCCTGACCTGGAGTGAGCATTCCACATTTGTCCGACTGAGAACCATGGCCTCTGATTAGGAGGCGGTGGTCTTCATGTGCTTTGGGTAGTAGCTGAAGGTGGAGACCTGGGTGGTCTGACCCCCAACACCCAAAACTAGCCTTTCTGGACCCAGACAGGAACAACTCATCACACACCTGAGTTCAGGTGCAGCCATTTCAAACACGTTTCCTTCAGATCTGTTCAGAGCACACAATGAACACAGTCCTGCCCTGGAGGCAGGTTTAAGGCCTGTCAGACCCGCATCTAGAACTCACGGTGTTTTGAATTGTTTGCCATTTTTAGACGTGAAAATTAGGGCAAAAAATAGAATCACAGCAGAGATCGGAAACTATTTTTAACATATTGATAAAGATATGCTTTGTAAGGGTAAATCTAATGACGAGGGTTGTTGGGATTGCAAGCTTACATTGTGATTTTGTTCTTCTATAGCAGCTTGGAAGTTAACATGAAAAGTGACAGGAGTGTTGAGTGGGTGAAAGTGTCAGAAAGTTCCAGAAATCTGCAGACACTGACTGAAAGAAGACATTCAAACAAATACTGAACAATGAAGCAGATGAAGACATATCTCAGTATGTTGGTTTCATTTGCCTTGGTAGGGTCTTCCAAGGCAAATTGGTCCTAGGTGACAGGTCAGACTAAGAGAGATTCAGAAGACCCTTGTGACTATGTCTTCCTGTGGGACCACCGCCTGCAGGAAGGGTCACAAGTGTCCAGTGCCACATGGTTTGGGAGGTCTGATCCCCGGTTGCCAAAACTAGCTCCACCTGGGAGGAGGCCCTGGGGCAGACCCAGCACACTCTGGAGGGACTATGTCTTTCAGCTGGCGAGCTGGGGTGAGGGAAGTCCGAGCTTCTCTGCTTAGGCCCCCAAGACCCTGACCAGGATAAGAGGAAAATGATGAATGGATGAATTCTACACGTGTGATCTTTACATTATTATCTGCAGATAACAAACCTGTTCAAAGGTACTTTTACTTCTAGTCAGTATAATTACAAATGAACAGTACTTTTACTTGAGTACTGTTTTTGTTTACCGGCGCTGGGTGTGGGTAACGACGTTATAAGGAAAAGCTGAGAGAAAAGGTGCCAAATCTGCAGCGTTGATGCGATTAATCTGATTTCTGTTTGTGTTCAACGTCTCTTTCTGCACTTTTCTTTGAAATTGAAGCCACAGGTTTATTGAAGGTGTTTGAACAGCCACGTTTTCATTCTGTTTCCACTGCAAATAAAAGTACAAACGTACAAAAGTACAAACGTACGACACAAAGGACAGAAAGGAACGTGATATTAATTCTGTACAACAGGTAGAGCACACAAGAACAGCATCAAAGGTAGGTGCGTTGTGTGTGATGTGGTGGCTTTGAAGTGGTCCGTTCACGTTTACGTTCTGCTCAAACCTTCGTCTGAGCCGCCGGGTCTCCACTCGTCTCACCTCGTCACCTTTCCAAAGGTCATCATGCTGACGCCGGCGCAAGAACGCAAAATAATCAAGAAATGAACAAATATTTAACACGAATCAAGGAAATGGGCCAAACAATTCAAAAAACAAAGACAAATGGAAGAATTATGAACAAAAACGGACCAAGTGATCGAGAAAATCGACCAAAACAAACTACGAAAGGAAAAAAAAATGACAAAATGAACAAAATAATCCGGAGAATGAACTGAAATGAAAAAAAAATGAACCAATGTAATCTAAAGGAACCAGAAATCAACAGCATAATCAAGAAAATAAACAAAGTAATAGAAAGAAGGAACAAAAACATGAAGGAAATTATTGAAGAAAAGACAAAAATAACCAAAAAACATTGACGACTCAAAAGGCTCTTTCCAAAAATGAACAAAAATGAAAATTATAACAAGACAAATGAACCCAAATGAACCAAAAATGAAGCAAATGATCAATAAAATTAACAAAGTAGTTCACAAAACGAGGAAAGATTCTTATATTAAAGCGAATAATTCAGATACTCAATGAAAAAGGAATAAAAAATATGTTCATCAACAAAAAGAGAATAAAACAATCTGAATAATGAACAAAAATGACAGAAAAATTAACCTTAAAACCAAATTAACAAAGAAAATCTGAGCCCAACGATCAAGGAAATGAACAAAGAGTCTAGAAAATGCGATGGGAATGAACAAAAAATAATTCCATGAACCAAACAAAACTAATAAAAAATGAAAATTAGCTTAAAAAAATGAACAAAAATTGAACAATAATAAGGAAAATAAACCAACAAAATAATTTTAAGAGAAACAGACTCCAAAATATGACAAAATAATTCAGAAAATGAAGCAAAATGAACAAAAAATATCAAGAATACAAACCAAACAATCCACAGTCGGAACAAGTATTATCAAAATGACAATTAACAATGAACAAAACAGAAAAAAACCATAAAATAATCAAGAGAATGAATTTATTAAAACAATAAAACTATGAGCCCAATTCTGCACAAAACTACACAAATTACAGCATAACATGTCATCTTTTTAAATGTCTGTTACCATGGAAACAGATACCTCAACATAATATTCCAACATCAGATTAAAATACATCAAACATGTGCACTCAAATACATAGAGATTTTATTTTACTTACTCGCAATATGCTGAACATGGCATCATGTCGTTGCCGTGGATACAGGTTCTAAGTGTGCTGTTGCCGTGGATATGGACTTGTTTGTACAGTATTAGGTGGCTGTGACTAACTTGGACATCCTCAATGGCCCAGGTGGGCAGCAGTGAATATGTAGTCTAGGCTGACCCTTGACCTTTTAGGTGCTCTGTTGTGGGGGTGGGGGCTCACCTGAGTCCATAGAGAATAAACACCAGTGACAAAATGTGTTATTTATATTTGTTTTTTCACCCCAAACCTTTGTGACCCACTCAGAAAGAATACCGTCCCATGTCTGGACCCCGATCCACCCGCTGAGAACCGCCGGTGTGCCCTGCCTGCGACTGATTCCACTTGTCGTATCATTCTCTCCTCCATCCACACGGTGACAGGATGGTTTGACTAATGAGCGATTAAGGCCTCATCAGTTAAGGCCTTTTGTGAACGATGGCATCGACCTGTGCGACGCCTCGGACGCCTCGTCCCGTCAGATCATACGAAACCTTCTGCTCACTGTGCATCTACAGGTCTCTTCTTTTTTTATTTAACTTTTGTTCATCTTTTGTTCACATTCATGATTATTAGTGTTATTGCTGAGTCATTCATCAATCCCACTATTGTTGTCTTCAGTCTTTATTCTTCTTCCACTTCCATGCGTTTTTTGTCGTGGTAACTACTCCTACATATTTTGTCCCATTCAAACCATTCAAACTTTACATTGTTCATCTTATTCAGCTCATCTCTGATATTGATTTTCATAATTCTAACCTTTACCATTTAAAAAATATTAAGCTTTGTTGACCAATTTTTTTTCCCATAGGAAATGAATGGAGAACTCTAACGGAATGTGTGGTCACCATGGCAACGGCAGTGCTTTGATCCTTTGATTACTACTCCACTGAATAGTGAATTTAACTCTTGCACTTTTCCAGCGAGTTCAACTGTTTTGACTCATCGATCCCACGCCGTCTCTTCACAGATTCAACATTTTCTAGTTATTATTCCATCTTTTTTTTGGACCTCATGTCCTCCCACAGTTTTCGCCCAATTTACACCATTCAAACCCCAAAACGTCAGGCTCGTCCGGGACATTCTGGGAATAAATCTTCATAAATCCATCTTTTGTAGTTTTTACATGATTTTTTTTTTTTACAAATTTTTTCCCATAGGAAATGAATGGAGAACTCAAGCGGAATGTTTGTGACTAGAGTAACCACGCTGTGTGGTTACCATGGCAACGCCGCACTGCCTTTGATCCCCCTTGAACTTTTCCAGCAAGTTGGACTATTTTGACTCAGCAGTCCCACACCATCTCTTCACACACTGAACATTCCCTAGTTTTGTTCCATATTCTCTATTTCCTAGAGGGTTTTTATAGACTATTTTTTTCCATTTTCTTTTTTAAAATCATATTTAGTGCTTATTTTGTTCATTTTGATGTATCCTACCATTCATAATACTGTATATCAAAATGAACAAATATGTAAGTACAATGAGTTACTTTTACTTTATTATACGTTATTATCTCACATCTAAACTGTAAAATACATAATAATGTTAAGATATGTGGATTAATTTTACATTAAATAAAAAGGATATATGTTATGTACCTATTATGTCTGTTTCGATCCAACATTTTTGCTTATTTTGCTGATTTTAGTTGATTTTGTTGCTTGTTTTTTTCATTTTGTTTATTGGGTGCACCTAAAGATAATGTCAATTATGATACAAATAAAATAAAATTTAATTTAATTGAATAGCTGTGTCAGGCACACGCTGCAGATTTGTTGGTATGTGTTTTTGCTTTTATTTTATTTTAGTCACTATCATCTAAAATGTGGGTGGATTTGACCTCAGTGTTTCTGATTAAATATCACTGAGACAGATTAATTAATTAATAATGTGCAGGGAAGTGGATGTGATCCAGGTTAGAAAGAAACACAGCCGTCGAACGCTGGCAAAACGCAAAATGAGTGGAGCAAGGGTGACGGCGTGGAACGCCCACGCCCACGCCACGCCCATGCCACGTTCACGCCACGTTCACGCCACATTCACGCCAATCACGTGATCATCAGAGATACTCTTCCACAAACATGGATGTGAGTCACGGAGTTGGATGAAGCGTCGTCACATGACGCTGCAGAGGCTGAAAACGATCCTTCATCATCACGGATACACGGGTCAAAAAGAGGAACGAGTACTCGAGTTTCTTCATCATTACAGTGACTGTGGTAGAAATAGAAGTAACTGAGTAAGAGTAATAAAAACTACTAAACCTGCGAGTCATTAAATACTAATTATTGCTTCTATTGTTCATTTATCTTATCATTTTTGCTCATTTTGTTGCTTTTTTTAGGTTTGGTTACATTTTGGAGATGGTGTTGATCATTTAATCAAATATTTTTTTCATATTTTCTCTGTTCATTTTTTTGGATTATTTAATTTTTGTCTACTTTGTTTTTTTTTTAAGTGTACTTAATTGTTTTTATTCATTCTTCATTTTGGTCTTTATTCATTTTCTTGCTTTTCTTTCCATCTATTTTTGTTTATTTAGTTCACTGTTATAAATTCACATGATTTTTTTTGTTCATTTTTTGTGAATGTACTTATAATGTCATGTAATTTAGTATTTTGCAAATGTTTCTTTAACTTTTTACTTTTTTACAGATTTTTTTAGCTTTAGTTTGTTCTTTTTTTATACATTTTCTTGACTGTTGTGATGATTTTTGCTCATTTCATTCTTTATTTTGTTCTTTATTCATTTTTTGCTTGTTTTATTTATTTGATTTTTTTTAGAGATTGTCGTAAATTACTTGATCATCTCAGACAATTTTCTTGCTTTTCTTTAAATCTATTTTTACTTTATTTAGTTCATTTTTATAAATTCACATGGTTATTTTTTATTTTTTGTGAAGGTACTTTATTGTTTTTCTTTAAAGCTCAATGAATTTAGTATTTTTTCAAATATCTCTTCAATTTTTTTTTACTTTTTTATACAGTAGATTTCTTTTTTAGCTTTAGTTTGTTCTTTTTCAATAAATGTTCTTGACTGTTTTGATCATTTCTGCTCATTGCTTGGTTTATTTTGTGTCATATTCTTTTTTGTTCATTCAGTTGATGATTTTGTTCACTTTGTTCACTTCATTTACTGTTTTGCCTATTTTTTCTGATTTTGTTGCACATTTAACTAATTTTTCTACATTTTTGCTTCTTTTGTTCCATATTATTCCTTAGTTAATCATTTGTGTGCATTTTGATTCCGTATTAGCCTCCATTATTCGGCTGATTTTTTTTTTTTTTTTTTTTTTTGCATTTTGTTCATCCTTGTTTTTTATGATTTCATTCGATATGCTTCTTGATTATTTTTGCAGACTTATTTTTTTTTTTGTGACTCTAGACCCACAGGCTGCAGATCTGACCTGCACCTTCAAAAAGCAACATGACCTGCATTTTTCCACCATTAAATCGTTTCATCTTAATGAACATTGATCATTTTCCAGCAGATTTACTCCGTCCACACCTTTGTTCTGGCTCCTCGACTCCCTCCCTGTCTTTGATCTACACTTTTCTTTTTTTGCGTCTCCTCAACCTCCTCCCAGTCGGACTTCACTTCACAGATCCTTTGCTACAACACAAGGTCACACCGGTCTCCGCTTCTCCTCCATCCAAACGACTTTTTCATTAAAATTTCACTTTCATTTTTACCAAACCATGTGACAAACTGCTCTGTCATACATTAAACTGTTTGTTTGGTCGCAGAAGACTAATCAGGTTGCTCGCTTTGATTGTTTTCTCCACATAATTTGTTTGCATAACTTTGTTTTGACGTTGAATTTCCCTTAACAGTTATTATTTACAGTCATAATATTCTATGACGTGTTAAATATGTTTAACATCAACATTACAGTTAAACTGATAGATAGCAGCTCATCTGAAGCTTCACACATTTCATTCAAACAAAGGGAGTTTTAGTATTAAATTCCCTTCCTTTTTGGGGGGGTGGAAGTGGGAGGGCATGTGGAGGAGGCATAGAAGCGTGGGAGGAGGAGACATCAAAGACGAGGGGGGAAATGGGATCCCACTCAGCGAGACAAAAGGCAGGCCGCGGGGTTGAGGGACAAAGGAAACGCGATCCGCCATGTGACTGTGAACGCCACACATCCTCCTCCGTCTGGATCCATTCAGCTTTTTACTCATTCAGCTTCAGCAGCGTCTCTGCTCACAGCTGGTACTTCAGGAATGTGTGTAGTGAAGGTCCGTCTTCATTTCATTTACCCCACAAGGGCTCGTTCTCTGTTTTGTACTGGCTCGGATGAAACCACAAACATTCAGTGAATTGATGTTCATTTAAAGACATTGGACATGTGATTTTTATTGTTCATTTTTAGATTGAAGGACACATGAATCCTTGTTTATGAAAGAAAAGAACAGAAACACAATCCAAACCTTTCCTTGTCTCTACAATCACACATCTATATTCTGCTTCAGTTTTTAGTCTAATACAATGAACCAATGTTCAGGTTTTGCCATCTGTTTAATTTTTTTTACCAGTTTTCAAAAGTCACATATGAAGAGAAGATAATAATCAAAATGATGGAGAACTGGAGTTAGGCTTAGATGTGAACTCCACTTTCTCAGCAGTGTCCAGGAAACAGTTTGGATTGTTTCTTCATGGTTGCTCCAAAGATGAACTGTTTATCTACAGACTGATGTTTTCCTCCAGGATCTTAATGAACTGTTTGCTTTCATAATGTCATTGGCTTTTACCAGGTCTCTAGTCCAGAATTATCCTCTCACCTCCATGCTGGATTGTCAGTCCCCTACTCGTAGTACATCCCCTACTGTGTCAGATTTGACATTTTGGTGCCCAAACCCTTCAGGACGGTCCTTGTGGTGATGCCTGGCAAAGGTGGCTGGTGATATGGGGAGACAACAGTTCATCAGCATCCTGGAGGAGAACATCCTAGAGGAGAACATCCTGGAGGAGAACATCCTGAAGGAGAACATCCTGGAGGAGAACATCCTGGGTGAAAACATCCTGAAGGAAAACATCCTGGAGAACATCCTGTAGGAAAGCAGCCTGGAGGAGAACATCCTGAAGGAAAACATCCTGAAGGAGAACATGTTGAAGGAAAACATCCTGGAGGAGAACATGCTGAAGGAGAACAAACTGGAGGAGAACATCCTGGAGAACATCCTGAAGGAAAGCAGGCTGGAGGAGAACATCCTGAAAGAAAACATCCTGAAGGAAAACATCCTGGAGGAGAACATCCTGGAGAAGGTCAGTCTGTGGATGAACTGGATGAACTGCTCCGTGTCCAGCTTTGGAGTGACCATGAAGAAAACTGTCCAAACTGTAACATGGGTCCATAAATCTTTCCACCGATGTGACCCTTGTGGACAGATCAATCCACAGACTGTATGAATTAGTGGCAAAGTGACCGTGACATCACTTGTTGGTTTCTGAACGGCTGTTTTATGGCCAATCAAGTTGTCACATTTTGAAACCAAAAACCAGATGTGACCGTATTTGGACAAATGGTGGTGGAGCTACAGAAGCGTAGTGTGTTGAGGGTCCTATGGGCAGGTTAGGCTGACCACACATAGAGAAACACGACTGATCCCAATTCAACTCCATGAGTCTGGTCGTCTCATACATGACTGAACAAACCTCACACACTGCTACAGATTGAGACCACAACTCACCCCTGGGAACTGGCGCCATCTATCAACAATAAACATTGATTGCGTTGTGACACACGTCCACCAATGATAAAAGTTGCCAAGTCGGAGTTGTGACCGCCACGCATCGCAGAGACTTAAGTCCTGGCGATTCAACATGTTGAATTAGCACGATTTCTGTCGGGACGACATTAAGACTGAAAAATCTGGGTCGGGAACCAGCACACATCAAGCAGATTTCCAGTTGAGACGAGGTGAGTTGTGTTTCTCTATGTGCAGCCGGCTTTAATGGCTTTAATGCTATCTGCTAGCTTACTGACTGTATAAAACATCATCATTGTGCAAAAAAGTCATATCATGGTGTTTAGTGTAAACACTGAACTACAGTGCAGCATCTGTCTGTGTCCTACTAAAGAATAAAAGATTCTAACGTGTGACTCCTCGGGGAGGGGGGAAGGGGGACCTGTCATACAGGCCTGTCAATCACACCCAGCATGGCACAGATTTGTCAGAATATTTGCTGTGATATCTTAATAACAGAGCAAAAATGTAAAGATGGAGCAGGTCACTTATTAGAAGGTCCAAATAAAAATTACTTTTATTCACTTTTGATTTTTACACACAAGTCACATGGAACTCTATGAGTCAGGGCTTCTTGAAGACCAATAAACACTGCCTCCAGTGGGCAACGGTGGTATTACAACTTTAACTTCTGCATCAGCCTCAATTCACAGACCTAAATCTACCTGGGAATCTGTGGGCGGAGCTTTGGATCCCAGTGATGATGAGGAAGCTGAACGGTACGGAGGCCTTCACTGAAGACGAGTAAACTATGATCCTTCTTGACATGTAGAAAACGTGTCATTAATTCCAGGCTTCATCTAGAGGCTGTGATCACAAAACAAGGCTCTGAATAAAATCCAAGTCAGTGTCTTTTTTGCAGTCTGTTATACTGCACCGTTATTTCTATTCAATCTAAATAAATTTGTTTCCTTCTAAGGTATTTCAGGTGACCTTGGTGTGACGCTGGTCAAACTGACACACATCTACAACATAAAGGTGTGTTTCTAGGTGAGTGACACATACTGGACTTAGAACACCATGTCAACTTCATCGACTCCACTCATCGATTCACTTCTACTTGTCATTGTTTTATTACCAATTCTGATGACAAGACACTTCAGGCATTTGCTGAGTCATGTTTAAGGTCCTCAGGTATTCCAGTTTTCACTGAGTGATTCTTTAAATATTCTGCATTCAGACTATGAACCCCATGTATGAAGTATTTCATGTCACTCATGTTGGCTTTAATAACTGTAAGAGATGATTGACTGTCAAATATAAAGGCGTGGATAAAGTAAACCTGAATCATTGTCCTGTTATAATCTTCTATGGGATTAGTTGTATTTTATAACTGCATTTCTTTTATTGGCTATTTTGTTTCATGTAAGTGTGGTATGAATAGTATGTGATGTCTACTGCCTTGCTGATTCAAAGGTGATCACACCTTTTCTCTGTCAGTGTGTCACCATCTGATACATCTACTGTGTATTTACATGTGTCTTTTTCCAGGAGGTTCCCTGGTATGTGATGATGAGCAACTAAAGTTTTGTTAGATGACAAGATGAGAACTTGATTCTGAATTATTGATTTGACTTGGACTTATACAGTTCCTTTCTACCCTGGGACAGTCAAAGCACTTTCCAATCACACATTCACACACCAGTGAGCAGCCAATGGGGGCGATGTGCACTTCGGTGTGTGGCTTGTGGAACTTCAGCCTGTAGACGCGAGGAGCCAAGCGGGTCAAACAGCCAACCTTCCAGTTTGTAAACGACATGCTCCATCGCCTCAGCCACAGCTGACATGTTTCCCATGTGCTGACGTACAGGTGTCACTTTAGTTCAGGGCTGACCTTTACCCTCACGGACCATCACCTGACCCTTATCAGTGTTTAAATACTTCTGACTTTTAGCACATTTGCATTTCACCTGATTGGTTTATGATGCTGATATGTAGATGACACTACTGGAATTCTGAACCTTTAATTTTTATCCTTTATGATAGACTTCCTGAGTCAGACCTTTCATGTGTCCATTTTGTTCCACGTGGAGTTACATTTCAGGTGATTCAAACTGATGTGAACCGGGGTGAGTGGGTGTTCATCGTTCATCGCCCTGCTGATGTGAACCATATGTTTACTTATTATCACAAAATGGGTTAAAAACAGGCATATGAGGATGGTTGAGCCTCTAAATGTTCAGATGCATGGGTGTTTTCATTCAAATAATACTAGAATTGAACTGCTTTTATTTTCTGTTTTTTCCTCTGCTGCTTGTTGTTGGTCTCAGTCACACTTTGCACTTAATTATTCCTTAGTATTTACTGACTATTGATACTTTCTGTGAAAAGCAAAATATGTGGTGTCACTAAGTCCACTTCTAGTACTTCTACTTGACTCACTACGATTACAAAGCAACAATAATTTTCCTTGAGTACTATTGAGTTATTTCAAACTCAGACAGATACAAATCAAAAAGAGACAAAACAAAGTGTCCAAAAAGGAGCAGGTAGAAGTCAAAAACTTATACTGTATTTCATTCAATATGCATATTGCATCTTCTGTTCCATATTTACTCTGCATATATTTTAAGATATTTCATATTGTGAAAAGTTGCATGAAATGTTGTGCTGCATTCTGCAACTCTCCATAATATCCTGTAGTTTATAATCAACAGATTAAACTCATTCAGTAATAATGTGTGAGCGTCCTGTGGGTGGATGAGACAGCGGGGACTCATCATCTCTACAAACAAGTGGTCTCTGGGTAATAGAGTTCACCCAGAGGATGAGGAGGAGAGGAAGAGGTGAGGAGTCACTCTGCACTGTGCAACACAACCTGATGATGATGAAGATGATGATGATGAAGATGGTGATGAGCAGCAGCAGCTCTCTCTGATTCGGCTTCTCTCCTGTAAACAGACGAGACGGTCGCACGTGGTGCAGTGAGAGACAAACAAAGAGGACTGTACCCTCCACTGCCACGCCGAGCACGTACGCCACGCACAAAGAGCACACGGACGAGTGGAGGCTGCGGCGTCGCATTGCGCCATCTGGTGGACAAACAGCTAATTCTGCATACGTCTGCCCCTGTGACCAGGAAGGGGAGACGGTGGGGATGGACAGAGGACTGCGGGACAGAGGGATGGACAGACCCAGAGGACAGACGGATGGACAGATGGAGACACTCCTGTTTGTCCATGTCATGTGAACTCATGACATGTTCTTTACAGTGATTCATATTATCTTCAATTTATTTGTACTGTTTAACATGTATTTTATTACATGTTCTGCTCAGTCTCTTGATTATTTGTTTGATTTTTGGATCATATTTGTCCATATTTTTGTACATGAACACATGCAAAAATACACAACTCAATAAAACACTCCAGTGGGAAGT
Source organism: Pseudamia nigra (assembly GCA_029823295.1). Lineage (NCBI taxonomy): Eukaryota > Metazoa > Chordata > Actinopteri > Kurtiformes > Apogonidae > Pseudamia > Pseudamia nigra. The sequence continues at coordinate 739 of JAQQAE010012057.1, read as the reverse complement.
AGAAAATAAAAATGTACACTCCACTCAAAAAAGTCCATCCAAAAATCCCAGTGTCTCAAGTAAAGCCCCTCCCTCGTGGGAGTTTTAGAAGAACACAGAAGGAGACAAGTATTTGTTTTAGATTTTAATGTGAAGGGGGAGCCCCCGGACACTTCCTGTCAATAAACCTGCAGCTTCTTCACAGACACCGAGCAGCTGCACTTCCTACATGTCAGTGTTAACTGGAAACACCCCCACACGGAAACAGAGAGTGCGAACAGGCCTGGGGGAGGACGGAGGAGCCACAGAAACTTTATACAGTCAACATCCAGAAAGAAGCAAATCATCTCCTCAGGGCCACCAAGATGGACTTTACTCATTAGAAACACGGAAGAAATGTAAACTTATTCTTTATGATGTGGAATCCAAATGAACCAAAAATGAACAAACCTTAAAGAAAATGTAAAAAAGAAAGAAGGTAATCGCAGACCATATAATTAACAAAATGAACAAAATAATCAGGAAAACGAAAAAAAACACAAAGAAAATTAAAAAAAATTAACTGAATGAACTAAGTAATGAAGAAATACTTTACTAAATGAGAATAATCAAGAAAATGATTTTTAAAAGCTGCACAAATTAATACCAAAAAATGAAATAAAATAAGTTAATAATGCTGAAATGGGCGACACGGTGGTGCAGCGGGTAGCACTTGTGCCTCACAGCTAGAAGGTCCTGGGTTCGATCCCAACACTGGGTG